>JAFIRS010003723.1:0-118111 GCA_018342105.1 Gonioctena quinquepunctata | reverse complement strand
GGGTATTTGGGCATGAAGTGCCATATAAGATGTATGATGCTGTTGACATAAAGTAAAAAAAGCCTCTTTCAAGGCGTTGGTGGTTGTGTTGGTGATAAATATGGTTGGTACATTTGTTAAGCGTCCTTTTGAGGGTCGTCGTGAAATGCCGCATTTGGCCCATTTCAGCAAATTAATGTTAAATATTATTTTTCATAAAATATATTTTGTATAATTCGGAAAAAAGTTCGAATGAAATCTAGAGTGAAAACACTCGAAATATAGTATTGTAATTGCGAATTGCAGGGTTACGCCCCTTCTGACAATTCCGACCTATAACGAGCCGACAATCTAGACGTCTCGTCTCGTATCGCATAGTATCGTATCGTATCCTATCGTTTCGTTTCCTTTCGTTTCGAATCGTTTTGAATCGTATCCTATCATATCCTATATTATCCTATCGTATCCTATCTTATCCTATTGTATCCAATCGTATCCTATAGTATCCTATCGTATCCTATCGTATCGTTTCGTATCGTTTCCTTTTGTTTCCTTTTGTTTCGAATCGTATCTCATCATATCCTATCATATCCTATCGTATCCTATCGTATCCTATCGTATCCTATCGTATCCAATCGTATCCCATTGTATCCCATCGTATCCTGTTGTATCCTATCGTATCGTTTCGTTCCATTCCGTTTCGTTAAAACTTACCTGAGTTTTTTTTTCACTATAGTTTGTTTTTCTTGAAAAACAACTATATTCCCGGCTACGGAAGGCCAAACAGCTATATTCCCGGCTACGGATGGCCAAACAGCTATATTCCCGGCTACAGATGGCCAAACAGCTATATACATGGCTACGGATGGCACACATCTAGTTTTCTGGCTATATATTGTCACTCTTCGAGGGGAATTGAGATTTATTGAGGAGTATCCTTATCTGTTCGGTTCATGTTACCTGAAAAAATTTGAAATTTTAAGTAAGTAGTTTAAAGTTAACATTATAGCCAATTAGGATAGGGACCGATTACTGTTAACCGTCTGGGGTATTTGGGCATGAAGTGCCATATAAGATGTATGATGCTGTTGACACAAAGTAAAAAAAAAGCCTCTTTCAAGGCGTTGGTGGTTGTGTTGGAGATAAATATGGTTGGTACATTTGTTAAGCGTCCTTTTTGGAGGGGGTCGTGTGTTGAAATGCCGCATTTGGCCCATTTCATCAAATTAATGTTAAATATTATTTATCATAAAATATATTTTGTATAATTCGGAAAAAAGTTCGAATGAAATCTAGAGTGAAAACACTCGAAATATGGTATTGTAATTGCGAATTGCAGGGTTACGCCCCTTTTGACAATTCCGACCTATAACGAGCCGCCATTCTCGTCTCGTATCGTATTGTATAGTATTGTATCGTATCGTTTCGTTTTCTTTCGTTTCGAATCGTTTCGAATCGTATCCTATCGTATCCCATCGTATCCTATCGTATCCTATCGTATCCATCGTATCCTATCGTATCCTATCGTATCCCGTTTTGTTTCGTATCGTTTCGTTTCCTTTCGTTTCCTTTTGTTTCGAATCGTATCTTATCATATCCTATTATATCCTATCCCTTCCCCTTTCTTTCTTTTCTTTTCGTTAAAATTACTTTATTTTATTTTATCTAATCTTTCCTTTATCATATCCTATGTATCCTATCGTATCCTATCGTATGCTATAGAGTTTTTTTTTCACTATAGTTCGTTTTTCTTAAAAAACAATTATATTCCCGGCTACGGAAGGCCAAACAGCTATATTCCCGGCTACAGATGGCCAAACAGCTATATTCCCGGCTACGGATGGCCAAACAGCTATATACCCGGCTACAGATGGCACACATCTAGTTTTCTGGCTATATATTGTCACTCTTCGAGGGGGATTGAGATTGATTGAGGAGTATCCTCAACTGTTCGGTTCATGTTACCTGAAAAAATTTGAAATTTTAAGTAAGTAGTTTTGAGTTAACATTATACCCAATTAGGATAGGGACCAATTACTGTTAAGCCTCTGGGGTATTTGGGCATGAAGTGCCATATAAGATGTATGATGCTGTTGACATAAAGTAAAAAAAAAGCCTCTTTCAAGGCGTTGGTGGTTGTGTTGGTGATAAATATGGTTGGTACATTTGTTAAGCGTCCTTTTGAGGGGTCGTGTCATGAAATGCCGCATTTGGCCCATTTCAGCAAATTAATGTGAAACATTATTTTTCATAAAATATATTTTGTATAATTCGGAAAAAAGTTCGAATGAAATCTAGAGTGAAAACACTCGAAATATAGTATTGTAATTGCGAATTGCAGGGTTACGCCCCTCTTGACAATTCCGACCTATAACGAGCCGCCATTCTAGACGTCTTGTCTCGTATCGTATAGTATCGTATCGTATCGTATCCTATCGTATCGTATCGTTTCGTATCGTTTTGTATCGTTTCGTATCGTTTCGTTTCCTTTCATTTCGAATCGTATCCTATCGTATCCTATCGTATCCTATCGTATCCTATCGTATCCTATTGTATCCTATCGTATCCTATCGTATCCTATCGTATCCTATCGTATCCTATCGTATCGAATCGTATCGTATCGTTTCGTTTCCTTTCGTTTCCTTTTGTTTCGAATCGTATCTCATCATATCCTATCATATCCTATCGTATCCTATCATATCCTATCGTATCCTATCGTATCCAATCGTATCCAATCGTATCCTATCGTATCCTATCGTATCGTTTCGTTCCATTCCGTTTCGTTCCGTTTCGTTAAAACTTACCTGAGTTTTTATTTCACAATGGTTCGTTTTTCTTGAAAAACAACTATATTCCCGGCTACGGATGGCCAAACAGCCATATTCCCGGCTACGGATGGCCAAACAGCTATATACCCGGCTACAGATGGCACACATCTAGTTTTCTGGCTATATATTGTCACTCTTCGAGGGGGATTGAGATTGATTGAGGAGTATCCTTATCTGTTCGGTTAATGTTACCTGAAAAAATTTGAAATTTTAAGTAAGTAGTTTTAAGTTAACATTATACCCAATTAGGATAGGGACCAATTACTGTTAACCCTCTGGGGTATTTGGGCATGAAGTGCCATATAAGATGTATGATGCTGTTGACATAAAGTAAAAAAAAAAGCCTCTTTCAAGGCGTTGGTGGTTGTGTTGGTGATAAATATGGTTGGTACATTTGTTAAGCGTCCTTTTTGGAGGGGGTCGTGTCGTGGAATGCCGCATTTGGCCCATTTCAGCAAATTAATGTTAAATATTATTTTTCATAAAATATATTTTGTAGAATTCGGAAAAAAGTTCGAATGAAATCTAGAGTGAAAACACTCGAAATATAGTATTGTAATTGCGAATTGCAGGGTTACGCCCCTTCTGACAATTCCGACCTATAACGAGCCGACAATCTAGACGTCTCGTCTTGTATCGCATAGTATCGTATCGTATCCTATCGTTTCGTTTCCTTTCGTTTCGAATCGTTTTGAATCGTATCCTATCATATCCTATATTATCCTATCGTATCCTATCTTATCCTATTGTATCCAATCGTATCCTATAGTATCCTATCGTATCCTATCGTATCGTTTCGTATCGTTTCCTTTTGTTTCCTTTTGTTTCGAATCGTATCTCATCATATCCTATCATAAAATAAAGTGAAAAAAAAACCTCTTTCAAGGCGATGGTGGTTGTGTTGGTGATAAATATGGTTGGTATATTTGTTAAGCGTCCTTTTTGGAGGGGGTCGTGTCGTGAAATGCCGCATTTGGCCCATTTCAGCAAATTAATGTTAAATAATATTTTTCATAAAATATATTTTGTATAATTCGGAAAAAAGTTCGAATGAAATCTAGAGTGAAAACACTCGAGATATAGTATTGTAATTGCGAATTGCAGGGTTACGCCTCTTTTGACAATTCCGACCTATAACGAGCCGCCATTCTGGACGTCTCGTCTCATTTCCTTTCCTTTTGTTTCGAATCGTATCTCATCATATCCTATCATATCCTATCGTATCCTATCGTATCCATTCGTATCCAATTGTATCCTATTGTATCCTATCGTATCGTATCCTATCGTATCCTATTGTATAGTTTCGTTCCATTCCGTTTCGTTCCGTTTCGTTAGAACTCACCTGAGTTTTTTTTTCACTATAGTTAGTTTTTCTTGAAAAACAACTATATTCCCGGCTACAGAAGGCCAAACAGCTATATTCCCGGCTACGGATGGCCAAACAGCTATATTCCCGGCTACGGATGGCCAAACAGCTATATACCCGGCTACAGATGGCACACATCTAGTTTTCTGGCTATATATTGTCACTCTTCGAGGGGGATTGAGATCTGTTCGGTTCATGTTACCTGAAAAAATTTGAAATTTCAAGTAAGTAGTTTAAGTTAACATTATACCCAATTAGGATAGGGACCAATTACAGTTAACCCTCTGGGGTATTTGGGCATGAAGTGCCATATAAGATGTATGATGCTGTTGACATAAAGTAAAAAAAAAGCCTCTTTCAAGGCGTTGGTGGTTGTGTTGGTGATAAATATGGTTGGTTCATTTGTTAAGCGTCCTTTTTGGAGGGGGTCGTGTCGTGAAATGCCGCATTTGGCCCATTTCAGCAAATTAATGTTAAATATTATTTTTCATAAAATATATTTTGTATAATTCGGAAAAAAGTTCGAATGAAATCTAGAGTGAAAACACTCGAAATATAGTATTGTAATTGCGAATTGCAGGGTTACGCCCCTTTTGACAATTCCGACCTATATCGAGCCGCCATTCTAGACGTCTCGTTTCGTTTCGTTTCTTTTTGTTTCGAATCGTATCTCATCATATCCTATCGTATCCTATCGTATCCATTCGTATCCAATCGTATCCTATCATATCCTATCGTATCCTATCGTTTCGTTCCATTCCCTTTCGTTCCGTTTCGTTAAAACTGACCTGAGTTTTTTTTTCACTATAGTTCGTTTTTCTTATAAAACAACTATATTCCTGGCTACGGAAGGCCAAACAGCTATATTCCCGGCTACAGATGGCCAAACAGCTATATACCCGGCTACGGATGGCACACATCCAGTTTTCTGGCTATATATTGTCACTCTTCGAGGGGGATTGAGATTGATTGAGGAGTATCCTTATCTGTTCGGTTCATGTTACCTGAAAAAATTTGAAATTTTAAGTAAGTAGTTTTAAGTTAACATTATACCCAATTAGGATAGGGACCAATTACTGTTAACCCTCTGGGGTATTTGGGCATGAAGTGCCATATAAGGTGTATGATGCTGTTGACATAAAGTAAAAAAAAAGCCTCTTTCAAGGCGTTGGTGGTTGTGTTGGTGATAAATATGGTTGGTACATTTGTTAAGCGTCCTTTTTGGAGGGGGTCGTGTCGTGAAATGCCGCATTTGGCCCATTTCAGCAAATTAATGTAAAATATTATGTTTCATAAAATATATTTTGTATAATTCGGAAAAAAGTTCGAATGAAATCTAGAGTGAAAACAGTCGAAATATAGTATTGTAATTGCGAATTGCAGGGTTACGCCCCTTTTGACAATTCCGACCTATATCGAGCCGCCATTCTAGACGTTTCGTTTCGTTTCCTTTCCTTTTGTTTCGAATCGTATCTCATCATATCCTATCATATCCTATCGTATCCTATCGTATCCATTCGTATCCAATCGTATCCTATCATATCCTATCGTATCCTATCGTTTCGTTCCATTCCCTTTCGTTCCGTTTCGTTAAAACTGACCTGAGTTTTTGTTTCACTATAGTTCGTTTTTCTTATAAAACAACTATATTCCTGGCTACGGAAGGCCAAACAGCTATATTCCCGGCTACGGATGGCCAAACAGCTATATTCCCGGCTACAGATGGCCAAACAGCTATATACCCGGCTACGGATGGCACACATCTAGTTTTCTGGCTATATATTGTCACTCTTCGAGGGGGACTGAGATTGATTGAGGAGTATCCTTATCTGTTCGGTTCATGTTACCTGAAAAAATTTGAAATTTTAAGTAAGTAGTTTTAAGTTTACATTATACCCAATCAGCATAGGGACCAATTACTGTTAACCCTCTGGGGTATTTGGGCATGAAGTGCCATATGAGATGTATGATGCTGTTGACATAAAGTAAAAAAAAAGCCTCTTTCAAGGCGTTGGTGGTTGTGTTGGTGATAAATATGGTTGGTACATTTGTTAAGCGTCCTTTTGAGGGGTCGTCGTGAAATGCCGCATTTGGCCCATTTCAGCAAATTAATGTTAAATATTATTTTTCATAAAATATATTTTGTATAATTCGGAAAAAAGTTCGAATGAAATCTAGAGTGAAAACACTCGAAATATAGTATTGTAATTGCGAATTGCAGGGTTACGCCCCTTTTGACAATTCCGACCTATTACGAGCCGCCATTCTCGTCTCGTATCGTATCGTATCGTATCGTATCGTATCGTATCGTATCGTATCGTATAGTATAGTATCGTATCGTATCGTATCATATCGTATCATATCCTATCGTATCGTATCCTATCGTATCGTATCGTTTCGTATCGTTTTGTTTCCTTTCGTTTCGAATCGTATCCTATCGTATCCTATTGTATCCAATCGTATCCTACCGTATCCTATCGTATCCTATCGTTCGTATCGTTTCGTATCGTATCGTATCTTTGTATCCTATCTATCTATCGTATCCTATCGTATCCTATCGTATCCTATCGTATCCTATCGTATCCAATCGTATCGAATCGTATCCTATCGTATCCTATCGTATCGTTTCGTTCCATTCCGTTTCGTTGCACACTTACCCGAGTTTTTTTTTCACTATAGTTCGTTTTTCTTAAAAAACAACTATATTCCCGGCTACGGAAGGCCAAACAGCTATATTCCCGGCTACGGATGGCCAAACAGCTATATTCCAGGCTACGGATGGCAAACAGCTATATCCCAGCTACAGATGGCACACATCTAGTTTTCTGGCTATATATTGTCACCTTCGAGGGGATTGAGATTGATTGAGTATCCTTATCTGTTCGGTTCATGTTACCTGAAAAAATTTGAAATTTTAAGTAAGTAGTTTTAAGTTAACATTATACCCAATTAGGATAGGGACCAATTACTGTTAACCCTCTGGGGTATTCGGGCATGAAGTGCCATATAAGATGTATGATGCTGTTGACATAAATAAAAAAAAAGCCTCTTTCAAGGCGTTGGTGGTTGTGTTGGTGATAAATATGGTTGGTACATTTGTTAAGCGTCCTTTTGGAGGGTGACGTGTCGTGAAATGCCGCATTTGGCCCATTTCAGCAAATTAATGTTGAATATTATTTTTCATAAAATATATTTTGTATAATTCGGAAAAAAGTTCGAATGAAATCTAGAGTGAAAACACTCGAAATATAGTATTGTATTTGCGAATTGCAGGGTTACGCCCCTTTTGACAATTCCGACCTATAACGAGCCGCCATTCTCTTCTCGTCTCGTCTCGTCTCGTCTCGTCTCGTCTCGTCTCGTATCGTATCGTATCGTATCGTATCCTATCGTATCGTATCGTTTCCTTTCGTTTCGAATCGTTTCGAATCGTTTCCATCGTATCCTATCGTATCCTATCGTATCCCGTTTTGTTTCGTATCGTTTCGTTTCCTTTGTTTCGAATCGTATCTCATCATATCCTATCATATCCTATCGTATCCTATCATATCCTATCGTATCCTTTCGTATCCAATCGTATCCTATCGTATCCTATCGTATCCTATTGTATCCTATCGTATCCTATTGTATCGTTTCGTTCCATTCCGTTTCGTTCCGTTTCATTAGAACTTACCTGAGTTTTTTTTTCACTATAGTTCGTTTTTCTTAAAAAACAACTATATTCCCGGCTACGGAAGGCCAAACAGCTATATTCCCGGCTACGGATGGCCAAACAGCTATATTCCAGGCTACGGATGGCCAAACAGCTATATACCCGGCTACAGATGGCACACATCTAGTTTTCTGGCTATATATTGTCACTCTTCAAGGGGGATTGAGATTGATTGAGTATCCTTATCTGTTCGGTTCATGTTACCTGAAAAAATTTGAAATTTTAGGTAAGTAGTTTTAAGTTAACATTATACCCAATTAGGATAGGGACCAATTACTGTTAACCCTCTGGGGTATTTGGGCATGAAGTGCCATATAAGATGTATGATGCTGTTGACATAAAGTAAAAAAAAAGCCTCTTTCAAGGCGTTGGTGGTTGTGTTGGTGATAAATATGGTTGGTACATTTGTTAAGCGTCCTTTTTGGAGGGGGTCGTGTCGTGAAATGCCGCATTTGGCCTATTTCAGCAAATTAATGTAAAATATTATTTTTTATGAAATATATTTTGTATAATTCGGAAAAAAGTTCGAATGAAATCTAGAGTGAAAACACTCGAAATATGGTATTGTAATTGCGAATTGCAGGGTTAAGCCCCTTTTGACAATTCCGACCTATAACGAGCCGCCATTCTAGACGTCTCGTCTCGTCTCGTATCGTATCCTATCGTATCGTTTTGTATCATTTCGTTTCCTTTGGAATCGTATCCTATCGTATCCTATCATATCCTATCGTATCCTATTGTATCCAATCGTATCCTACCGTATCCTATCGTATCCTATCGTATCGTATCGTTTTGTATCGTTTCCTTTTGTTTCGATTCGTTTCTTTTCATATCCTATCGTATCCTATCGTATCCTATCATATCCTATCGTATCCTATCGTATCCTATCGTATCCTATCGTATCCTATCGTAAATAAAATAAAAAACTGGCTTCTGGTTGTTATGTTATGAGGACAGTATCAAACGAATTAGGATCTACTGCTGCCAAATCTGTTTATTATGCACTTATAGACTCCCATTTACACTATGGCATATCTTTCTGGGGGGTATGTAACAATCAACTCTTCCAGTCAGTGTTTGTGCTTCGAAAACGGGCAATTAGATACCTTTGCAAAGCCAAATGGAGAGATTCTTGTAAACCTCTTTTTAAAGATAAAAAAATCCTAACTCTTGTCTCAATTTTCATATTGGAGACAGTGTCTGTAATTCATAAAAATAGATTGGAATATGAAATCAACAACATCCCCTACAATACTCGCCAGAACGAAAATAGCCTAAAGCTCCCCATACCCACTTCCAACCTAGTAAAAGATTCTCTGATATATAACGGAGTGAAAATGTATAATAAAATACCAAGTGATATGAAAGAGAGAAATCTCCAGGTTTTTAGATACAAACTAAAAACTTTACTTAGTGATAAGGCCTACTACAGCTTGATTGAATTCTATGATGATACACTTAGTTAATGTTTACAATTGTTCATATTGTTAATTTTGTTCAAACTTTTTAATGTTTTTGTGAAAGTATTTAATTAAGTCTCACCATTTGTTTTTATATTTGTTTTTATCCTGTGACGTGGTTATCAATTTTTGACAGTGACTTATGTTCATTCGCATACTGTGAATTTTTATTTATGTGTTTGTTAACAAGATTTTTCCTTATGTACAATAAACATATATTCTCTCTCTCTCTATCCAATCGTATCGAATCGTATCCTATCGTATCCTATCGTATCCTATCGTATCCTATCGTATCCTATCGTATCCTATCATATCGTTTCGTTCCATTCCGTTTCGTTAAAACTTACCAGAGTTTTTTTTTCACTATAGTTCGTTTTTCTTAAAAAACAACTATATTCCCGGCTACGGAAGGCCAAACAGCTATATTCCCAGCTACAGATGGCCAAACAGCTATATTCCCGGCTACGGATGGCCAAACAGCTATATACCCGGCTACGGATGGCACACATCTAGTTTTCTGGCTATATATTGTCACTCTTCGAGGGGGATTGAGATTGATTGAGTATCCTTATCTGTTCGGTTCATGTTACCTGAAAAAATTTGAAATTTTAAGTAAGTAGTTTTAAGTTAACATTATACCCAATTAGGATAGGGACCAATTACTGTTAACCCTCTGGGGTATTTGGGCATGAAGTGCCATATAAGATGTATGATGCTGTTGACATAAAGTAAAAAAAAGCCTCTTTCAAGGCGTTGGTGGTTGTGTTGGTGATAAATATGGTTGGTACATTTGTTAAGCGTCCTTTTTGGAGGGGGTCGTGTCGTGAAATGCCGCATTTGGCCCATTTCAGCAAATTAATGTTAAATATTATTTTTCATATAACATATTTTGTATAATTCGGAAAAAAGTCACTCTTCGGGGGGAATTGAGATTGATTGAGGAGTATCCTCATCTGTTCGGTTCATGTTACCTGAAAAAATTTGAAATTTTAAGTAAGTAGTTTTAAGTTAACATTATACCCAATTAGGATAGGGACCAATTACTGTTAACCCTCTGGGGTATTTGGGCATGAAGTGCCATATAAGATGTATGATGCTGTTGACATAAAGTAAAAAAAAAACCTCTTTCAAGGCGTTGGTGGTTGTGTTGGTGATGAATATGGTTGGTACATTTGTTAAGCGTCCTTTTTTTGTTTCCTTTGTTTCGAACGTATCTTCTATCCTATCTATCCTTCGTATCCTATCATTCCTATCGTATCCTATCGTATCCTATTGTATCCTATCGTATCCTATCGTATCCTATCGTATCGTTTCGTTCCATTCTGTTTCGTTCCGTTTCGTTAAAACTTACCTGAGCTTTTTTTCACTATAGTTCGTTTTTCTTAAAAAACAACTATATTCCCGGCTACGGATGGCCAAACAGCTATATTCCCGGCTACGGATGGCCAAACAGCTATATACCCGGCTACAGATGGCACACATCTAGTTTTCTGGCTATATATTGTCACTCTTCGAGGGGGATTGAGATTGATTGAGGAGTATCCTTATCTGTTCGGTTAATGTTACCTGAAAAAATTTGAAATTTTAAGTAAGTAGTTTTAAGTTAACATTATACCCAATTAGGATAGGGACCAATTACTGTTAACCCTCTGGGGTATTTGGGCATGAAGTGCCATATAAGATGTATGATGCTGTTGACATAAAGTAAAAAAAAAAGCCTCTTTCAAGGCGTTGGTGGTTGTGTTGGTGATAAATATGGTTGGTACATTTGTTAGGCTTCCTTTTTGGAGGGGGTCGTGTCGTGGAATGCCGCATTTGGCCCATTTCAGCAAATTAATGTTAAATATTATTTTTCATAAAATATATTTTGTATAATTCGGAAAAAAGTTCGAATGAAATCTAGAGTGAAAACACTCGAAATATAGTATTGTAATTGCGAATTGCAGGGTTACGCCCCTTTTGACAATTCCGACCTATAACGAGCCGCCATTCTCGTCTCGTCTCGTATTGTATAGTATCGTATCGTTTCCTTTCGTTTCGAATCGTATCCTATCGTATCCTATCCTATTGTATCCATTCGTATCCTATCGTATCCTATCGTTCCCGTTTCGTATCGTTTCGTTTCCTTTCGTTTCCTTTTGTTTCGAATCGTATCTCATCATATCCTATCATATCCTATCGTATCCTATCGTATCCAATCGTATCCAATCGTATCCATTCGTATCCAATGGTATCCTATCGTATCCTATCGTATCGTTTCGTTCCATTCCGTTTCGTTCCGTTTCGTTAAAACTTACCTGAGTTTTTTTTTCACTATAGTTCGTTTTTCTTAAAAAACAACTATATTCCCGGCTACGGAAGGCCAAACAGCTATATTCCCAGCTACGGATGGCCAAACAGCTATATTCCCGGCTACGGATGGCCAAACAGCTATATACCCGGCTACGGATGGCACACATCTAGTTTTCTGGCTATATATTGTCACTCTTCGAGGAGGATTGAGATTGATTGGGGAGTATCCTTATCTGTTCGGTTCATGTTACCTGAAAAAATTTGAAATTTTAAGTAAGTAGTTTTAAGTTAACATTATACCCAATTAGGATAGGGACCAATTACTGTTAACCCTCTGGGGTATTTGGGCATGAAGTGCCATATAAGATGTATGATGCTGTTGACATAAAGTAAAAAAAAAGCCTCCTTCAAGGCGTTGGTGGTTGTGTTGGTGATAAATATGGTTGGTACATTTGTTAAGCGTCCTTTTTGGAGGAGGTCGTGTCGTGAAATGCCGCATTTGGCCCATTTCAGCAAATTAATGTTAAATATTATTTTTCATAAAATATATTTTGTATAATTCGGAAAAAGGTTCGAATGAAATCTAGAGTGATAACACTAGAAATATAGTATTGTAATTGCGAATTGCAGGGTTACGCCCCTTTTGACAATTCCGACCAATAACGAGCCACCATTCTCGTCTCCTCTCGTATCGTATATCGTATCCTATCGTATCGTATCGTATCCTAATCGTATCCTATCGTATCGTATCGTTTCCTATCGAATCTTTGTTTCTAATCGTATCCTATCGTATCCTATCTATCCCGTTTTGTTTCGTATCGTTTCGTTTCCTTTTGTTTCGAATCGTATCTCATCATATCCTATCATATCCTATCGTATCCTATCATATCCTATCGTATCCTCTCGTATCCAATCGTATCCAATCATATCCAATCGTATCCTATCGTATCCTATTGTATCCTATCGTATCCTATCGTATCGTTTCGTTCCATTCCGTTTCGTTCCGTTTCGTTGAAACTTACCTGAGTTTTTTTTTCACAATAGTTCGTTTCTCTTAAAAAACAACTATATTCCCGGCTACGCAAGGCCAAACAGCTATATTCCCGGCAACGGATGGCCAAACAGCTATATACCCGGCTACAGATGGCACACATCTAGTTTTCTGGCTATATATTGTCACTCTTCGAGGGGGATTGAGATTGATTGAGTATCGTTATCTGTTCGGTTCATGTTACCTGAAAAAATTTGAAATTTCAAGTAAGTAGCTTTAAGTTAACATTATACCCAATTAGGATAGGGACCAATTACTGTTAACCCTCTGGGGTATTTGGGCATGAAGTGCCATATAAGATGTATGATGCTGTTGACATATAGTAAAAAAAAAGCCTCTTTCAAGGCGTTGGTGGTTGTGTTGGTGATAAATATGGTTGGTACATTTGTTAAGCGTCCTTTTTGGAGGGGGTCGTGTCGTGAAATGCCGCATTTGGCCCATTTCAGCAAATTAATGTTAAATATTATTTTTCATAAAATATATTTTGTATAATTCGGAAAAAAGTTCGAATGAAATCCAGAGTGAAAACACTCGAAATATAGTATTGTAATTGCGAATTGCAGAGTTACGCCCCTTTTGACAATTCCGACCTATATCGAGCTGCCATTCTAGACATCTCGTTTCGTTTCCTTTCCTTTTGTTTCGAATCGTATCTCATCATATCCTATCATATCCTATCGTATCCTATCGTATCCTATCATATCCATTCGTATCCAATCGTATCCTATCATATCCTATCATATCCTATCATATCCTATCGTATCCTATCGTATCCTATCGTATCCTATCGTTTCGTTCCATTCCCTTTCGTTCCGTTTCGTTAAAACTTACCTGAGTTTTTTTTTCACTATGGTTCGTTTTTCTTAAAAAACAACTATATTCCCGGCTACGGAAGGCCAAACAGCTATATTCCCGGCTACGGATGGCCAAACAGCTATATTCCCAGCTACAGATGGCCAAACAGCTATATACCCGGCTACGGATGACACACATCTTGTTTTCTGGCTATTTATTGTCACTCTTCGAGGGGGACTGAGATTGATTGAGGAGTATCCTTATCTGTTCGGTTCATGTTACCTGAAAAAATTTGAAATTTTAAGTAAGTAGTTTTAAGTTAACATTATACCCAATCAGGATAGAGACCAATTACTGTTAACCCTCTGGGGTATTTGGGCATGAAGTGCCATATAAGATGTATGATGCTGTTGACATAAAGTAAAAAAAAAGCCTCTTTCAAGGCGTTGGTGGTTGTGTTGGTGATAAATATGGTTGGTACATTTGTTAAGCGTCCTTTTTGGAGGGGGTCGTGTCGTGAAATGCCGCATTTGGCCCATTTCAGCAAATTAATGTTAAATATTATTTTTCATAAAATATATTTTGTATAATTCGGAAAAAAGTTCGAATGAAATCTAGAGTGAAAACACTCGAAATATAGTATTGTAATTGCGAATTGCAGGGTTACGCCCCTTCTGACAATTCCGACCTATAACGAGCCGACAATCTAGACGTCTCGTCTCGTATCGCATAGTATCGTATCGTATCCTATCGTTTCGTTTCCTTTCGTTTCGAATCGTTTTGAATCGTATCCTATCATATCCTATATTATCCTATCGTATCCTATCTTATCCTATTGTATCCAATCGTATCCTATAGTATCCTATCGTATCCTATCGTATCGTTTCGTATCGTTTCCTTTTGTTTCCTTTTGTTTCGAATCGTATCTCATCATATCCTATCTATCCTATCGTTCCTTCATATCCTATCGTATCCTATCGTATCCTATCGTATCCTATCGTATCCAATCGTATCCCATTGTATCCCATCGTATCCTGTTGTATCCTATCGTATCGTTTCGTTCCATTCCGTTTCGTTAAAACTTACCTGAGTTTTTTTTTCACTATAGTTTGTTTTTCTTGAAAAACAACTATATTCCCGGCTACGGAAGGCCAAACAGCTATATTCCCGGCTACGGATGGCCAAACAGCTATATTCCCGGCTACAGATGGCCAAACAGCTATATACATGGCTACGGATGGCACACATCTAGTTTTCTGGCTATATATTGTCACTCTTCGAGGGGAATTGAGATTTATTGAGGAGTATCCTTATCTGTTCGGTTCATGTTACCTGAAAAAATTTGAAATTTTAAGTAAGTAGTTTAAAGTTAACATTATACCCAATTAGGATAGGGACCAATTACTGTTAACCCTCTGGGGTATTTGGGCATGAAGTGCCATATAAGATGTATGATGCCGTTGACATATAGTAAAAAAAAAGCCTCTTTCAAGGCGTTGGTGGTTGTGTTGGTGATAAATATGGTTGGTACATTTGTTAAGCGTCCTTTTTGGAGGGGGTCGTGTCGTGAAACGCCGCATTTGGCCCATTTCAGCAAATTAATGTTAAATATTAACATTCAAGAACAGTATACTCAGTTAGAAATATGCGAACTGACCTAATAAATAATTTTCAAAAAACCGTAAATTATGGTAAAGATGATTATATTATAATTATGTTCAAAACTCAAAATATCAGTAATACCAAAACACTTAATATTGCAATGAAACATTTACTATCTTTAGGTAGAACTACGAACTTAATTATAATACCAATAATTTTCAAAAAACCGTAAATTAAGTCGGCAAACAGAAACTCTTCTATAAAATATCTCCTTGACGAGAATGAAGACAATAACAAATTTGAAATCTGTGAAGAAATCAAAAATCATTTTCTTTCTTCATTCAAGTCTTCTGTTGTATTGAAAACAATAAAGCGGTCGAGCATAAACAAAATTGGATAATCGGATCGTTGCAGTTTTTCGAGTCAATTTAAATTTCATGGAAATGTGACAAAATTCAAGTCTTCTGTTGTATTGAAAACAATAAAGACGGTCGAGCATATTTTAGATATAGAACTTTATGTTGATACCATGCATATAAAACCTCGAGTACTTATGCTTCTCTGAACACTGGATGAAACCAGATGAAGAAGAAATTACCAAACTGACAGGATACAAACTATTGTCTTCATTCTCAAGGAAGGATATGATTCATGGAGGCACTTGTATCTATACAAGAGAAGATAATTTTGAAAATTTAAATGTTTTAAAGGAAAAGTGTATAGAAGGTCATATTGAATACTCTTGTGTGCAATGTAGACAGATGAAATTGGTTATTTTATGTTTTTATCGTTCAAATTTGGGTAGAATAGATGTCTTCATGGAAAGTTTTGAAAATATTCTTCAGGAGTTGCTCACAAATTTTGGTGATCATAAGATTGTTCTATGTGGAGATTTTAACATAAATCTCTTTAAAAAACAACACATCTATCGAATTTTTAGAGCTACTCCTTTCCCATAATTTTCATCAAACAATATTTGAGGCAACAAGGGTAACAAAGAAGACTGCAACGCTTATTGATAATTTTTTAAACTTCGAGGATGTGGAGAGTGAAGTGTTAGTTACAGCCTTGTCGATCACCATGGTCAAATAGTAAACCTGGAAAATATGGTTTCCACTAAAAAGTTACATATCAAACTAAAAGAATATTCTCCAAAACAAAATTAAAACATTTTAGAGATGAGCTGCAGTCTGAAAACTGGGACGTAGTCCTCAAAAAATTCAGATGCAAATGAGGCATATTCCTTGTTTCTAAATATTATTTCTGGACTAATGAACAGAATCATGCCAAAAAAGAAATATTATTCTAATAAACATAGTTCCAAAACATGGATAACGGCTGGAATCAAAGTATCATGCAAAAACAAACGAATAATATTTGAAAAACTTAGTAGAGGACTAGTAACCAAGGAGTATTATAGATATTATAGTAAAATTTTGAAAAAAGTTATTAAAGGAAAGTGCTAAATAGCTTAGAAGTAATAAACACAGCGGAAAATAAAGGGGAAAGGGCCACCTGGGGTTTGATAAATAATATAACAAAGAAGAGCTCAATAAAAAAAATATTTTTAATCACTTTGACTGCGAAAGAAAAAGTATCTTGGATCAGGCAAATAATTATTTCTTGAATGCATGTCCAAACGTAAGAACTAAATCCAATACTACTTGTGAAATACCAAATTACTGTCCCAATAGTATATTTCTAGATGAAGTTACTCCTTTAGAAATAATTGAATGCATAAATAGCTTAAAAAATAAGAAATCAGTGGGTTTCGAGAAATTCCTATTTCACTCCTGAAGAATGTAGCAGATTTCATAGCAATTCCTTTGCTTATATTATGAATCTCTGTTTTGAAACGGGAATCTTTCCGGAAAAATTGAAAGTAGCTCACATAAAAAGCCATATTTAAAAAAGGAAAAAAAGATGAGTTAAAAAATTATAGACCTATATCTCTGCTTCCCAATTTGAGCAAAATCCCAGAAAAACTGATTCATAAACGACTGATGAACTTTTTAGAAAAAAATAAAGTTATAACGGAATGTCAAAACGGCTTTAGAAAGGGACGAACAACGGCATTGGCAATTTATAAAGCTTTGGAAAAAATTCTTGATGCTCAAAATGATGGCAAGTGCACTTTAGCAGTGTGCTTAGATCTCTCGAAGCCTTCGATAGTGTGGAATATGAGATATTACTGGACAAAATGGAAAAATATGGAATTCGTGGAGGGCATAGACTGCTTGCATCTTATCTATGTAACAGACAACAATTTGTGGTAGAAAAGGATGAAAGCGGAAACCTCATTAAATCAGAAATGGCTATAATTAAAAGAGGGGTACCACAGGGTTCAATTTTAGGCCCACTTTTGTACATTTTATACACGAACGAACTTCCAGAAATAGTTAAGCAAGCTGTTATATTGTATGCAGATGATACATCCTTGATCATCAATGAAGATAACTCATTGTCGGCTGTTGCAACGGTCAATGAAAATTTACAAAAGTTAAATGGATGGTTCTCAGACAATAATCTTTTGTTAAATGTAAATAAAACCCAAATTATGCATTTTGATAGAAAAAAAACCAACGCATTAAACATAGTAATCTAACTCATTGTCGGCTGTTGCAACGGTCAATGAAAATTTACAAAAGTTAAATGGATGGTTCTCATATGTCTTTTTGGGGTGATAATAGATCATCGTCTAGTTTGGGAAATCTCATATAGATCAGTTGACTCGAGATCTATCAAAATATACATATGCCTTATATGTCCCTTCTGAAAATATTAATGTGAATGCTGCTCTAATGTCGTATCACGATATGTACAGTCCAAACTCCGTTATGGATTAATATTTTGGTGAAACTCTTTGCACCTACAGAGAGTACTTATTCTTCAGCAAAAATGTGTGAGGAAAATTTTATAATGTTGTCCGTCCACGAATGATTGCAAACCCCTATTTAGAGAAAATAATATATTGACAGTTATCTCTTTATATATATATGAATCAATTAATTTTGTTTTGAATAATAAATACTTGTTTAATGACAGGGTAGTATCTCATAAGCACAATACGCAAGTAAATGTGATTTACGAAATGATAAAGTTAAATATAGTATATCCAAAAAAATGTGCAGTACAGTTTGGTGAAAATATGGAATAAGATACCAAATAACATTAGGTTAATGGAAAATGGAATTATTAAAAAAGACTCAAGGTTTTTTGAGTAAAAATGTTTTTATAAAATTGAAGAGTATTTTCAACATAATATGGAAAGTCTATGATACAAAAAATTTATTAGTTTTAATATGTGAGTGTTTCAATCTTAATGTATTCATCCTGCAATTTATTCTGGATAACTGGAATTAATTTGCAGGTGAATCTCATAATTTTTTAAATGTATTAAATGTATTATTATGTATATAAATACTTACTTAAGTCATTTTACCCTAATGTAATATTTAAGATTATTTATTTGACATGTTCTACACCTCTATGAGGTATATTATTCGACAGAACGAATAAAGACAACTTACTATGTATGTGTATACACAAAGGTGTCTGTGTAAGTGTATATCAGTACCTATTAGAGTATGTTTATTTAGAAACCCATTATTTCGTTTATTCGACAAGTCTGGTAATTGGGATTTGATTACTTTCCCTTTTAATATCTGTGCAAGTTTCTCAATTTTATACATTTTCAATGATTTTATTATGACAGGCAGTATGAAACGACATACATGTAAATATTTTACCGTAACATTTAATTGTAATTATATTTAAATTATTTATTTATTTGACATGTTCTACACTTCTATGAGGTATGTAAATTAACAGAACAAATAAAGATATCTATCTATCTATTATTTTTCATAAAATATATTTTGTATAATTCGGAAAAAAGTTCGAATGAAATCTAGAGTGAAAACACTCGAAATATAGTATTGTAATTGCGAATTGCAGAGTTACGCCCCTTTTGACAATTCCGACCTATATCGAGCCGCCATTCTAGACATCTCGTTTCGTTTCCTTTCCTTTTGTTTCGAATCGTATCATCAATCATATCCTATCATATTCCTATCGTCATCCTCATCGTATCCTATCATATCACATTCGTATCCATATCCATCCTATCATATCCTTCATATCCTTCATCGTATCACATATCTGTATCCTATCTTTCACTATATCTCGTCCGTTTCGTTAAAACTTACCTGAGTTTTTTTACTATGTTCGTTTTTCTTAAAACAACTATATTCCGCTACGGAAGGCCAAACAGCTATATTCCCGGCTACGGATGGCCAAACAGCTATATTCCCAGCTACAGATGGCCAAACAGCTATATACCCGCTACGGATGCACACATCTTGTTTCTGGCTATTATTGTCACTTCGAGGGGGGCTGAGTTTGATTTAGGAGTATTCTTATCTTTTCGGTTCATTTTACCTGAAAACATTTGAAATTTTAAGTAATTAGTTTTAAGTTAACATTATACCCAATCAGGATAGAGACCAATTACTGTTAACCCTCTGGGGTATTTGGGCATGAAGTGCCATATAAGATGTATGATGCTGTTGACATAAAGTAAAAAAAAAGCCTCTTTCAAGGCGTTGGTGGTTGTGTTGGTGATAAATATGGTTGGTACATTTGTTAGCGTCCTTTTGAGGGTCGTGTCGCATTTTGGCCCATTTCAGCAAATTAATGTTAAATATTATTTTTCATAAAATATATTTTGTATAATTCGGAAAAAGTTCAAATGAAATCTAGAGTGAAAACACTCGAAATATAGTATTGTAATTGCGAATTGCAGGGTTACGCCCTTCTGACAATTCCGACCTATAACGAGCCGACAATCTAGCGTCTCGCTCAGTATCGCATTATCGATGTATCCATCGCTTCGTTTCCTTTCGTTTCGAATCGTTTTGAATCGTATCCTATCATATCCTATTTATCCTATCGTATCCTCATCTTATCCTATTGTATCCAATCGTATCCTATAGTATCCTATCGTTATCCTATCGATTGTCGTTTGTATCGTTTCCTTTGTTTCCTTTGTTTCGAATCGTATCTCATCATATCCTATCATATCCTATCGTATCCTATCATATCCTATCGTATCCTATCGTATCCTATCGTATCCAATCGTATCCAATCGTATCCCATCGTATCCCATCGTATCCTGTTGTATCCTATCGTATCGTTTCGTTCCATTCCGTTTTCGTTAAAACTTACCTGAGTTTTTTTCACTATAGTTTGTTTTTCTTGAAAAACAACTATATTCCCGGCTACGGAAGGCCAAACAGCTATATTCCCGGCTACGGATGGCCAAACAGCTATATTCCCGGCTACAGATGGCCAAACAGCTATATACATGGCTACGGATGGCACACATCTAGTTTTCTGGCTATATATTGTCACTCTTCGAGGGGATTGAGATTTATTGAGGAGTATCCTTATCTGTTCGGTTCATGTTACCTGAAAAAATTTGAAATTTTAAGTAAGTAGTTTAAAGTTAACATTATAGCCAATTAGGATAGGGACCGATTACTGTTAACCGTCTGGGGTATTTGGGCATGAAGTGCCATATAAGATGTATGATGCTGTTGACACAAAGTAAAAAAAAAGCCTCTTTCAAGGCGTTGGTGGTTGTGTTGGTGATAAATATGGTTGGTACATTTGTTAAGCGTCCTTTTTGGAGGGGGTCGTGTGTTGAAATGCCGCATTTGGCCCATTTCATCAAATTAATGTTAAATATTATTTTTCATAAAATATATTTTGTATAATTCGGAAAAAAGTTCGAATGGAATCTAGAGTGAAAACACTCGAAATATGGTATTGTAATTGCGAATTGCAGGGTTACGCCCCTTTTGACAATTCCGACCTATAACGAGCCGCCATTCTCGTCTCGTATCGTATTGTATAGTATTGTATCGTATCCTATCGTATCGTTTTCTTTCGTTTTTCGAATCGTTTCAATCGTTTCGAATCGTATCCTATCGTATCCTATCGTATCCTATTGTATCCAATCGTATCCTATCGTATCCTATCGTATCCTATTGTATCCCGTTTCTTCGTTTCGTTCCTTCTTTCTTTTCTGTTTTTCCTTTTTCTCTAATCGTATCTTATCATATCCTATCATATCCTATCGTATCCTATCATATCCTATTGTAAAACTTACCTGAGTTTTTTTTTCACTATAGTTCGTTTTTCTTAAAAAACAACTATATTCCCGGCTACGGAAGGCCAAACAGCTATATTCCCGGCTACAGATGGCCAAACAGCTATATTCCCGGCTACGGATGGCCAAACAGCTATATACCCGGCTACAGATGGCACACATCTAGTTTTCTGGCTATATATTGTCACTCTTCGAGGGGGATTAAGATTGATTGAGGAGTATCCTCAACTGTTCGGTTCATGTTACCTGAAAAAATTTGAAATTTTAAGTAAGTAGTTTTGAGTTAACATTATACCCAATTAGGATAGGGATCAATTACTGTTAACCCTCTGGGGTATTTGGGCATGAAGTGCCATATAAGATGTATGATGCTGTTGACATAAAGTAAAAAAAAAGCCTCTTTCAAGGCGTTGGTGGTTGTGTTGGTGATAAATATACTTGGTACATTTGTTAAGCGTCCTTTTTGGAGGGGGTCGTGTCGTGAAATGCCGCATTTGGCCCATTTCAGCAAATTGATGTAAATTTTTTTTTTTCATGAAATATATTTTGTATAATTCGGAAAAAGTTCGAATGAAATCTAGAGTGAAACACTCAAATATAGATTGTAATTGGAATTGCAGAGTTACGCCCTTTGACAATTCCCGACCTATACGAGCCATTCTAGCGTCTGGCTGATGTATCGTTCGTTTCTTCCTTCGTTAATCGTTTTAATCGTATCTTATCGTATCCTATCGTATCCTATCGTATCCATCGTATCCATTGTACAATCATATCCTATCGATCCTATCGTATCGATCGTTCGTATCGTTTCGTTCTTTCTTTCGTTTCCTGTTTCAATCGTATCTCATCATATCCTATCATATCCTATCGTATCCTATCATATCCTATCGTATCCTATCGTATCCAATCGTATCCAATCGTATCCTATCGTATCCTATCGTATCGTTTCGTTCCATTCCGTTTCGTTAAAACTTACCTGAGTTTTTTTTTCACTATAGTTCGTTTTTCTTAAAAAACAACTATATTCCCGCTAGGGAAGGCCAAACAGCTATATTCCCGGCTACGGATGGCCAAACAGCTATATTCCCGGCTACAGATGGCCAAACAGCTATATACCCGGCTACGGATGGCACACATCTAGTTTTCTGGCTATATATTGTCACTCTTCGAGGGGGATTAAGATTTATTGAGGAGTATCCTTATCTGTTCGGTTCATGTTACCTGAAAAAATTTGAAATTTGAAGTAAGTAGTTTTAAGTTAACATTATACCCAATTAGGATAGGGGCCAATTTCTGTTAACCCTCTGGGGTATTTGGGCATGAAGTGCCATATAAGATGTATGATACTGTTGACATAAAGTAAAAAAAAGGCCTCTTTCAAGGCGTTGGTGGTTGTGTTGGTGATAAATATGGTTGGTACATTTGTTAAGGGTCCTTTTTGGAGGGGATCGTGTCGTGAAATGCCGCATTTGGCCCATTTCAGCAAATTCATGTTAAATATTATTTTTCATAAAATTTATTTTGTATAACTCGGGAAAAAGTTCGAATGAAATCTAGAGTGAAAACACTCAAAATATAGTATTGTAATTGCGAAATGCAGGGTTACGCCCCTTTTGACAATTCCGACCTATAACGAGCCGCCATTCTCGTCTCGTCTCGTATCGTATAGTATCGTATCGTATCATATCGTATCGTATCATAACGTATCGTATCCTATCGTATCGTTTCGTTTCCTTTCGTTTCGAATCGTATCCTATCGTATCCTATCGTATCCTATCGTATCCTATTGTATCCAATCGTATCCTACCGTATCCTACCGTATCCTATCGTATCCTATCGTATCCTATCGTATCCTATCGTATCCTATCGTATCGTTTCGTATCCTTTTGTTTCGAATCGTATCATCATCCTATCATATCCTATCGTATCCTATCATATCCTATTGTATCCTATCGTATCCTATCGTATCCAATCGTATCGAATCGTATCCTATCGTATCCTATCGTATCCTATCGATCCTATCGTATCCCTATCTCGTTTCGTTCCATTCCGTTTCGTTAAAACTTACCTGAGTTTTTTTTTCACTATAGTTCGTTTTTCTTAAAAAACAACTATATTCCCGGCTACGGAAGGCCAAACAGCTATATTCCCGGCTACGGATGGCCAAACAGCTATATTCCCGGCTACGGATGGCCAAACAGCTATATACCCGGCTACAGATGGCACACATTTAGTTTTCTGGCTATATATTGTCACTCTTCGAGGGGGATTGAGATTGATTGAGTATCCTTATCTGTTCGGTTCATGTTACCTGAAAAAATTTGAAATTTTAAGTAAGTAGTTTTAAGTTAACATTATACCCAATTAGGATAGGGACCAATTACTGTTAACCCTCAGGGGTATTTGGGTATGAAGTGCCATATAAGATGTATGATGCTGTTGACATAAAGTAAAAAAAAAGCCTCTTTCAAGGCGTTGGTGGTTGTGTTGGTCATAAATATGGTTGGTACATTTGTTAAGCGTCCTTTTTGGAGGGAGTCGTGTCGTGAAATGCCGCATTTGGCCCATTTCAGCAAATTAATGTTAAATATTATTTTTCATAAAATATATTTTGTATGATTCGGAAAAAAGTTCGAATGAAATCTAGAGTGAAAACACTCGAAATATAGTATTGTAATTGCGAATTGCAGGGTTACGCCCCTTTTGACAATTCCGACCAATAACGAGCCGCCATTCTCGTCTCCTCTCGTATCGTATAGTATTGTATCGTATCGTATCCTATCGTATCGTATCGTTTCCTTTGGAATCGTTTCGAATCGTATCCTATCGTATCCTATCGTATCCTATCGTATCCTATCGTATCCTATTGTATCTAATAATATCCTATCGTATCCCGTTTTGTTTCGTATCGTTTCGTTTCCTTTTGTTTCGAATCGTATCTCATCATATCCTATCATATCCTTCATCATTCCTTCCCATCCCAGGTTGAAGAAGGTGTGTGTTTGAACAGTGTCCTTTAATGCCGAATTTCTCTGGTGAATATTTGTATTTTGTAAAAATAAGTTGTATATATCGAAAGCTGAATTTACAAAGCATCTAACTGTTGAATTACATATTTGATGCCAGTCGTTCTCAAGACAATATTTGATTGGTACTCAAGTTAAAATAGTCTGAAATAAAGTAAACAGGCCAAAATCAGTCGTTTTTGCTCAACAGTCGTCCATCTGGTGTTGATTTGTTTTTGTTCCCAAATACGTCGAATAGATTCAAGGCACCATTGGCGTATAACACAAGTTTCCTCGAGGGTCAGTTAACTTCGAACTGCAAATTATGACTAATTTTGAATGTTGTAAATCAAGATCTTTTCCGAATTCGTATTATATCTGTATTGTATGCTTCAAAATTTATCACAGGAGTTGTGTTCAAAAGGACAAAACTAGTTTCATTTTGTGAAAGGCTTTCAAATAACCTGTTGTGATAATTCTGAGAATAACGCTGAGATGAGTATTCTGGAGCAAACTGTTAGTGAATTGGAAGAGAGCAGTATCATGAAAGATGTCCATATTGAAAAATTATTACTTAAAATGAAATGTTTTTGAAGAAGTAACTCAAAGGGAAGATGAATTGAACGAAACTATCAAGCAACAAGAAGAGTTAATCACTAGGGCTAATAATGAGATATACACGCTGAAGATGTTACAGGACAGAACTCGTAAATGCACGGAGACAAAGTTCACCCAAACAGTTCAAAATGTGAAAATATCTCGCCAGGCAACTATAAAGACCCAGGAAACTTCAGTGCAAACGGAGGTCCTTTTTTGATGAAGGTAGTGATATTGAATATCCGCCTGAAGCCAAGAAGAATGAAACACTGGCAATTGTTAGAGAAACACTGGGGAATATTGGAAATATATCAACAGCCACTTCCGAAGTGAATCACAGGAGCTCATTCCAATCCCAAAAATTCTCATTTTATGTGATGAAATAGGATATGGCTTGAGAAAATCTATGTCCAAATCTATCGGAGAAGAGTTCACCATAGAAACGATCATCAAACCAGGGGCTTATTTCGTGAATGTGATAGAAGATGTTGTTGAGCTATCGATGAATTTCGGCCTCAATGACTACATAATAGTTATTGCAGGTTCTAATGATTTTAATTCAAAGAAATATCCGTCATTCAGAGAAATCAACAGTAGGATTAAAGAGTGTAGTCAACGAATTAATTTTTTCATCTGTACCTTATGGTAAAACAAGTTAAATTAAATGATTTCATTTACAAATTCAATATCAAGCTGAATGAATATACATACAAGTTGAATCATTATGCCGAAGGTGATATCTCTTTTGATTTGGTTGTACGAAAGGCACGATGCAAAGTAAAAAGGAAATCGTCAAAAAAATCTCAGATTTCATATTTAGAAATAAACAAACAAAAAATTTGAAATTTCCCACCGTCATGAATGAAACCATTCAAGGTTTTTTAGACCCCTCCATGGAGACACTAAAAAAAGTTTAGATGTTGAAAGAATATCAAGTTCTAAGAGTTCATATGATGAATCTGGTCCAAAAAGATCATTTGAAGAACATAACAATTGTAATCATTTCTCTAATTGTAACTCTATTACCTTAGTCTTACTAAACATTCAGTCCCTTCGGAACAAAATAGATGAACTTTTTATATTTTTTTTAAATGACTTGAATTTTCCTACAATAGTCTTGCTTACGGAACATTGGTGTAATAAGCTCGAGCCAATAAGCATTCCTGACTACACTGTGATATCTAGATGCTCCAGAAACTGTTCTAATCATGGAGGAACTGTAATATTGATTAAAAAATTCAGCTCTTGGTGACTTGACTTTCCTCAAGTTGATAAGTTCAAGACTTGTCCGAGACAAAACGTTTGAGTTTTCTGTCTGCTACAGCAAAAATTCAATCTGTACATTTTATGTGTTTACCGTTCACCATCTGCTGATGTAGATATATTTTTTAATAACCTAAGCTATTTATTATCTGAATTACCTGTCAACTCATCTATATTATTATTGATGGTGATTTTAACATAAATTATAACAATGATGATTCGACAGATACAGACCCCTCAAAATTTATTTTAACTTTTGACTTGAATATGCCGTTGATTCAGATACTCGTATTTCCATTCTCTAGCTCTTGTATTGACTATGTTTGTAGCAATTTTGATGTACAGAACGTATCATGTTCAGTGATACCATCAGGTTTATCAGATCACGAAGCAGTTACTTGCTCTGTACTTCTTGACTCATTGAATACACAACGTAAACTTAAGTTCGGAGACTTTACAGTAGAGCAAATTATAATAGGTTCTATCAGAATTGTCTAAAGATTAACTGGGAAGGTATGCTGTTCCAAAGTGATCCATTCCTCACATTTCACAACACGCTATTGAATGTATTTAATAAATCATTTCTCTTGCAAAAAATTAAAGTCAAAAAAAGAAAACCATGGATTACAACAGGATTGAAAATTTCTTCGAAAAATTTACGTTCACTGCATAACATACGAAAATTAACTGACAATCTTTACTTCCATGACTTCTTCAATAACTACCGCAGAATATATAGATCCACTATTAAAAGCGAAGGATTATGATAACCAAATCGGTAAGTCAACTAATAAAATGAAAGAAGCATGGTCTGCTATCAGTGATATTACGGGAAAATCAAAAAAAAAACATGTGGGAATATCACTTAGTCCTGATAAAATCAATGATTATTATTGTTCGATTGCAAAAAACCTTAGTGAGAATATAGTGATTCCTTACGATCCTTTATTAAATCTTGAAGATGTCAGAATTGAGGATAACCTAACTTTGTACGATACAAATATTGACAATTAGTAGAAATATTGGGAATATAAAGAATAAAAAATGCAACTGGTTATGATGGAATCTCCATAAAATTATCAAAATCTTCCAATTAATGCATTGCAAACATTGGTATCTCTAATCAACACCTCATTCCACAATGGATTTTTCCTGATTTTCTGAAAACATCTGTTGTCCTTCCATTATAAAAGGTGGAGATTCAGATGATCCCGAATCTTCGACCGATCTCCCTCATTCCAACTATAGCCAAAGTTATCGAAAAAACTTGTGAAAATACGTCTGACGGATTTCCTAAGACGCCACAATATTTTAAGTGAAAGCCAGTTTGGTTTCAAAGCAATAAAAATACATACGATGCCATCTTTTCATTTCTTTATGATATTTATTCAAAGTTGAATTCTGGTAATGTAGCTGCTGCGGTCTTTGTGATCTATCGAAGGCGTTCGTTGCAGTTGATCATAAAGATCTTGCTAAGAAAAATTCACCAATATGGCTGCAGAGAAATGACGCTCAAATGGTTCGATTCTTACCTGTCAGGAAGGAATCAAATGGTAAGAACAACAGGACTTTCAGAAAAAAAGGATATTATGTGTGGAGTGCCACAAGGATCAGTTTAGGACCCATTTTATTCTTATTATATGTCAATGACCTTGCAAATTTGAGCATTTCTGGAAAATTCCTTTTTTTGCTGATGACACGACATTTGTGGAACAACAAAAACTCAAAGGGTTTACACAATGCTATATCTACTGATATAAAAAAAAATCAAGGAGTGGGTGATGCTAATTTGTTGTCTTTCAATACCCCGCTAAAACAAACATTTTATCATTCAGATGTGCTCTTGATGACCTGTCATTTGGTGATAACAGTGATCAAGAACAGAGACTCAAACTAAATTTCTAGGTATTCATTGACAATAGCTCAAATTTATTGAACAATCAAACATCTTAAAGTAAAATTTCTTCTGGATGTTATGCAGTGAGAGTAACTTCAATAAATTTGGGAATTAAAACTGCCAGAACGGTGTATTACGCCCTCTTAGAATCTCACCTACGTTATGGAATACCGTTCTGGGGGAGTATGCAATTCATCAACCCTTCTGTCTGCATTAGTACTGCAGAAACGGGCTATCAGGTATATAATGTAAGATTAAACCTCGTGATTCGTGCAGAAACAAATTCGTTGAGGAAAAGATTTTAACAGTGATTGCTTTGTTCATTTTGGAATCGGTTTGTCTCATTTACAAAAATATGTCCCTATTTGAGGCTTCGTGCAATTCTTATAACACCCGTTCCACCGCGTTGAAATTGCCCAATTCCTAACAAATTTGTGAGGGATTCTATTTATTACAATGGGGTCAAGATGTTTAATCACTTGCCCTCAGATATAAGACAGGCAAATTTGACCAA
The DNA here is from genome assembly GCA_018342105.1 of Gonioctena quinquepunctata. Taxonomy (NCBI): domain Eukaryota; kingdom Metazoa; phylum Arthropoda; class Insecta; order Coleoptera; family Chrysomelidae; genus Gonioctena; species Gonioctena quinquepunctata. The sequence continues at coordinate 89,578 of JAFIRS010003723.1, read as the reverse complement.
CAAAATGTTTAGAATAAGAGTAAAAACATTTCTGGCTGATAGACCCTATTATAATTTGCAAGAGTTCTATAATGATAAATTTACGTGACAAAATGTGCATATTTGAATATATGTTGTATAAGATTTTTGTTTATATTCTTCCTTGGATATAGATGTTTGTTTGTTTGGTGTGATATGTGTGTTCATTTATGTAATATTATTTATGATTGTATATGTTTATATGTGTATTATATAAGTTTTGATACGATTTTTTAAACAAAACTTTACACAACCATGTTGATACAAAAATTCGGCGATGAACTTTATAGTGTATGTTTTAACATTACTTTTCCCTAGGTGTTTTATATTTACATTTTATATGTTCTGGCTTTACTTTTCCGTAGGTGTTTTCATATTTTTCATTTTATATTTATATTTATTTTCACAAAGCTTTGTCCACAAGATTTATTCTTAATGACAATAAATATATTATTATTATTATTATTATTATTATTATTATATCCTATCATTATCCTATCATATCCTATCATATCCTTTCGTATTCAATCGTATCAAATCATATCCAATCGTATCCTATCGTATCCTATTGTATCCTATCGTATCCTATCGTATCGTTTCGTTCCATCGTTTGTTCCGTTTCTAGTCGTTGAAACTTACCCGAGTTTTTTTCACTATAGTTCGTTTCTCTTAAAACCTATATTCCCGGCTTCGGAAGGCCAAACAGCTATATTCCCGGCTACGGATGGCCAAACAGCTATATACCCGGCTACAGATGGCACACATCTAGTTTTCTGGCTATATATTGTCACTCTTCGAGGGGGATTGAGATTGATTGAGTATCCTTATCTGTTCGGTTCATGTTACCTGAAAAAATTTGAAATTTTAAGTAAGTAGTTTTAAGTTAACATTATACCCAATTAGGATAGGGACCAATTACTGTTAACCCTCTGGTGTATTTGGGCATGAAGTGCCATATAAGATGTATGATGCTGTTGACATAAAGTTAAAAAAAAGCCTCTTTCAAGGCGTTGGTGGTTGTGTTGGTGATAAATATGGTGGGTACATTTGTTGGGGCATCCTTTTTGGAGGGGGTCGTGTCGTGAAATGCTGCATTTGGCCCATTTTAGCAAATTAATGTTAAATATTATTTTTCATAAAATATATTTTGTATAATTCGGAAAAAAGTTCGAATGAAATCTAGAGTGAAAACGCTCGAAATATAGTATTGTAATTGCGAATTGCAGGGTTACGCCCCTTTTGACAATTTCGACCTATAACGAGCCGCCATTTCTCTCCGTATCGTATCGTATAGTATCGTATCGTATGCGTATGTAATGTATCATATCGTATCGTGTCCTATTGTATCGTATCGTTTCGTTTCCTTTCGTTTCGAATTGTTTCGAATCGTATCGTATCGTATCCTATCGTATCCTATCGTATCAATCGTATCGAATCGTATCCTATCGTATCCTTCGTATCCTATGTTCGTTTGTTCCATTCCGTTTCGTTAAAACTTCAAATTTTTTTTTTCCCCTAGTTCGTTTTTTTTAAAAACAACTTTTGCCACTACGGAAGGCCAAACAGCTATATTCCGGCTACGGATAAACAGTTATTCCCGGCTACGGTTGGCCAAACAACTATATCCCGGCTACGGATGGCACACATCTAGTTTTCTGGCTATATATTGTCCTCTTCGAGGATTGAAAATTGATTGAGTATCCTTATCTGTTCGGTTCATGTTACCTGAAAAATTTGAAATTTTAAGTAAGTGTTTTAAGTTAACATTTAAATTGGATAGGGACCAATTCTTTCCCTCTTGGTATTTTTTTAGTATTGAATTGCGAATTGCGGGGGTTTCCCCCGGGCAATTCGACCTATAACCGCCATTCTGGTCTCGTCTGGGATAGAAAGGTTTTATTGCACAGTGAGCACATTTCCCATCTAGTTTAGAAAAAAAAGGAGTAAAATAGGAGAAAAAATGAAGTAAAAAAATTTTAGTTTTCACACAGTGTATGTATAATAGTGTATACTGAAAACCAAAAAAACTATACTGGAGTTAGTGCAATAGAAAAGGAATTACATCAAATGGAACTACAGAACAACAACAGCTGAGTATAAAAACAGTACACTTGAACGTGATTTATTCATTTTAAACCTGCCAGCAAAAATTAACCTGATAATTTTTATCAAAACATAGTTTTATAAAGAGCTTCAAAAAACCAGGGAGTGGAGTAAAAAAAAATTTAATTTAAATTTAAAGTTTGGATTTAAAAAAAATTATAAAATGGGAGACCATTTTTTAATTTTTGAGAAAAGATGTTGGGGATAAATTCCATATGTGATGGCTTCATTTCAACTCCGGTGAAGCCTGCGGGCCCTAAGTTCATCTGAGCTCAGGAGTAATAACAGAAAAGGACACTGTATATTTCTGCCAAGAATGTCATTACCTCCTTCAAGAATATACCAACATTACTCAGAGATAAAAAGTTTCAAAACTGGTTTACATCCCTAAAAAAGTAGACGAACTAAAAAATGAGATGAAGACCTGGAAAGACGAAAATAAGAACCGAAATCAGAAATGACAATGCTTAAAGAAGTCATAAAAAACACAAATGAAAATGAAAATACTGTAACCATATCACAAAGGTTGCAGAAGTTCTGGAACGACAAAACAGGGAAAACAATGTAATTGTGGCAAATGTGAGAGAATCACAGGCAACAAATCACAACAAAAGAAGAGGATGCAAACACAATAAAAAAACTTTTCAGAAACTGTGGAACAATCCTGGATAACATTATTGTTTTCAGAATGGGGAAGATCCTACCAGACAAAACCGTTTAATCAAAGTCATAATGCCGAGCAAAAGCTTGATGCGATTGGTGTACTAGACATATAAGAAATAATAAAATATATTCCCGGAGGCATCAGGATATTTGGTGACCAGACGATACAACAAAAAGATTATTATCAAAGGTAAAAATTCAACTGGAGGAACTGATATCGAGGGCGAAAATTCCAAAACAATTAGATATATCAAAAAGTGTGCCTACTATTGTGAACAAAAATAACAGTGTAAAAACTAATCAAACATCCTAATATAGCATTCGGTTCGGACATAATCTATGGTAACATAGCTAGTTTCACAACACATAAAGATGAGTTATTACTAATTTTACCTACCAACCATCAGTAGTAATTTTCAGTGAAAGCCGTTACTACTTTAGAAATTGAAGATAGTGAAATAATGCTCCCCGAACTATAATATAAATAGATGTGACTCAATTTCCCAAGACATCGGGAGGGTGCTAATATATGTAAAATCTAACTTAAAACATTCTATATATAAAGTATATGTGCTGGAGAAAAATTTTTGGTGTTTAATAATAAAATAAATATAAATCAAATTAATATGTTAATAGGTGCACTGTATCACTCACCCAATGAAAGCAATGCAATATTCCTGGGTAATCTAGAGTCAATATGCGAAGATCTTGTCCAATCAAACATGAAATTTATAATAACCGGGGACTTTAATATTGATTTTAAAAAAAACGAGACTTATTCAAATCAAATCAAAAATTTACTGAATGTTTATGGAGTAAAACAGGAAGTAGATGAATGTACAAGGATCACTAATACTAGTGCTAGTTTAGTTGACTTAGTTCTCCCGTAATTTCGATTAAAAACTCTAGTACACCATATACCCAAATTAACAGGGTCATTCCTTAGTATCCGTCAATACAATGAATAAAACATATACAAATACAACAAAAAACATACAAAATTATCAGAAATTTAGGAAATGTAAACATGGAACTAATATGTAGAAAATTGATAGCACAATTATTTACTTGACTGTGTCGATGTTGATATATTCTATGATGATTTTAATAAAAAACAGAACAAATTGTTAATCAACTAGCACCAATTAAACATACCATTGTGACCAGAATAGCCTACCTTGGTTTGACTACGAAGTAAGGAATGCAACCAAGGCAAGAGATACAACTTATCAAATATTTAAAACACTAGAAATGAAAAAACTGGCAAGACTATAAAAGACTAAGGAATGATGCAGTTAATTTACTTAAAATAAAAGAAAAAAACAATACTATTACAATAAAATTGACCTAAGTTCGAAAAATCCACAACTAATGTGGAAAACTATCAAATCACTAATGGATACTAAATTGAAAATGTGATTGGAACAATATAAAATTTGAAAGAGATGACGATATAATTAAATATAAGAACAAAAGGAAATTGCTGAAAATTTTAATACATTTTGAAACCAGCCTAGAAAAAAAATTTTAGACTCGATTCAAACTCCTATAACCTGGCAGAGTGGAAACATTACTGAAACCACCTTTACTGTTTTCAAACAACTGCAATTGAAAGATCTAGCACAAATAATTAATAAATTAGAAAATAAGTCAAGTTATGAAATTCTAGAATAAAATTAATTAAAAAACGTTTGGAATAATAGGACATGTTATGTTACATTTCATTAATATTCGTTGGAAAAAGGTAAGTGCCCAGAAAGCTAAAAAAACCCGTACTATCATACCAGTACGTAAGTTAAAAAAACACTCAAAAGCAGGTGAATTTCGACCAATCAACACACTGTCAGGCATGGAGAAAGTTCTTGAAATGGCTGTATATAAACAACTCTTAGAATATGTGGAAACTAATAAGATAATCATGGATAATCAATCTGGGTTTCGACAGAATCACTCTTTGAATCGGCTATACAGCTGCTATCACTAAGTGGACTCAATCTATTGACAAGGGAATAATATGTGTTTACAGTTTTCTTAGACTTAAGAAGGGCATTTGAAACCATAGACCGCAAATTTTGATACAAAATTAGAAACCAAGGGATAATGGAACTGTATTGCATTGGTTTAAAGATTCTTGAATGGGAGGAACAAATAACAAAATAGAAATGCATTATCAATCCTTGATACTAAATACGGTGTACCACAGGGAAGCGTGCTGGGACCTCTGCTTTCTTGATATATATAAATGAATATAGAACACAATGATCAACTGTGATTTTATCAACCTATTTGCTGATGACCGTTAATATCTATTTATGACAAGGATTTAAATATGGCAATAACAAAAAATGAACCATGTATGCAACAAGTCCAAGATTACTTATATATAAATAAATTGAAGCTAAATATATCAAAAACAAAAGCAATGATAGTACAACAGCCCATAAATAAAACAGTTGAACCTGAATTTCGTTACCATAACCATAAACAAAGAAAAAATCGATTTAGTAAAGGAGTTCAAATCCTTGGTTTATGCTGAATAACACTCTTAACATGGATGCACACTTTAAGTATATGTCTAAGAAAATTGCAAAAAAACTCTACTTCTTCACACGAATATCTAGCCACTTGTCAACTTTTGCTAAAATTACCATCTATAACACTATAATTCAACCACATTTCGATTACTGTAGTACTCTATTGTATGGATTGTAAAAAGGTAAAATTATGGCATTGCAAAAATTGCAAAACTGAGGAATGAGAGTGATTCTGAAATGTAACCAGTATACTAGTATAATGTTAATGCTAGATACATTAAGGTGGATATCTATAAAGGACAGATTTTTATAGAACATCTATGATATTTATATTTAAAATCATTAATAATATGCTACAAAGTTACTTTAACGAATTCATAATATACCGTAGTAATACACACGACTATGAAACAAGACAAAACAATAACTTTCACCTACCTAAATCAGGATATCAAACTCTATGAAAATATTATTATATAAGGTCTAAGTCAATATAATGAATTACTCAAGTAATAAAAGAGGTCAATAATATTCATGAATTTAAATCAAAACTAACTGAACATAGAAAAATAATTAGATATTAAATAACCAATATATATACTTGTAACTATTATACTTGTAACTATTAGTCATAAGTTGTAAATCACTGTGCAAGGAAGAAATGTAAAATATTAGGATTAACCTATATAAAATAAACTCATTCATTCGATGTAAATCCCTATATGCGTTTCCTTTTATTTCAATCGTTTGAATCTATCATTATTATCCTATGTGTCCTATCGTATCCTATCGTATCCTTTCGTATCCTATTGTATCCTATCGTATCCTATCGTATCCTCTCATATCCTCTCGTCTCCTATGTATCCGTTTTGTTTCCTATCGTTTCCTTTCCCTTTCGTTTCCTTTTGTTTCCAATCGTATCTCATCATATCCTCTCATATCTTATCGTATCCTTTCATATCCTATTGTCTCCTATCGTATCCTATCGTATCCCCAATTTTATCCAATCGTATCCTATCGTATCCTATTGTATCCTATCGTATCCTATCGTATCGTTTCGTTCCATTCCGTTTCGTTCCGTTTCGTTAAAACTTACCTGAGTTTTTTTTCCACTATAGTTCGTTTTTCTTAAAAAACAACTATATTTCCGGCTACGGAAGGCCAAACAGATATATTTCCGGCTACGGATGGCCAAACAGCTATATTCCCGGCTACGGATGGCCAAACAGCTATATACCTGGCTACAGATGGCACACATCTAGTTTTCTGGCTATATATTGTCACTCTTCGAGGGGGATTGAGATTGATTGAGGGTATCCATATCTGTTGGTTCATGTTACCTGAAAAAAATGAAATTTAAGTAGTAGTTTAAGTTAACATTATACCCAATTAGGATAGAGACCAATTACTGTTAACCCTCTGGGGTATTTGGGCATGAAGTGCCATATAAGATGTATGATGCTGTTGACATAAAGTAAAAAAAAAGCCTCTTTCAAGGCGTTGGTGGTTGTGTTGGTGATAAATATGGTTGGTACATTTGTTAAGCGTCCTTCTTGGAGGGGGTCGTGTCGTGAAATGCCGCATTTGGCCCATTTCAGCAAATTGATGTAAAAATTTTTTTTTCATGAAATATATTTTGTATAATTCGGAAAAAAGTTCGAATGAAATCTAGAGTGAAAACACTCGAAATATAGTATTGTAATTGCGAATTGCAGGGTTACGCCCCTTTTGACAATTCCGACCTATAACGAGCAGCCATTCTCGTATCGTATAGTATCGTATCGTTTCGTATCGTATCGTATCGTATCGTATAGTATCGTATCGTATCCTATCGTATCGTATCATTTCGTATCGTTTCATTTCGTATCGATTCGTATCGTTTCGTTTCCTTTCGTTTCGAATCGTATCCTATCGTATCCTATCGTATCCTATCGTATCCTATCGTATCCTATCGTATCCTATCGTATCCTATCGTATCCTATCGTATCGAATTGTATCCTATCGTTTCGTATCGTTTCGTTTCCTTTCGTTTCCTTTTGTTTCGTATCGTATCTCATCATATCCTATCATATCCTTTCTTATCCTATCATATCCTATCGTATCCTATCGTATCCAATCGTATCCAATCGTATCCAATCGTATCCTATAGTATCCTATCGTATCCTATCGTATCGTTTCGTTCCATTCCGTTTCTTTCCGTTTCGTTAAAACTCACCTGAGTTTTTTTTTCACTATGGTTCGTTTTTTTTGAAAAACAACTATATTTCCGGCTACGGAAGGCCAAACAGCTATATTCCCGGCTACAGATGGCCAAACAGCTATATACCCGGCTACGGATGGCACACATCTAGTTTTCTGGCTATATATTGTCACTCTTCGAGGGGGATTGAGATTGATTGAGGAGTATCCTTATCTGTTCGGTTCATGTTACCTGAGAAAATTTGAAATTTTGAGTAAGTAGTTTTAAGTTAACATTATACCCAATTGGGATAGGACCAATTACTGTTAACCCTCTGGGGTATTTGGGTAGAAGTGCCATATAAGATGTATGATGCTGTTGACATAAAGTAAAAAAAAGCCTCTTTCATGGCGTTGGTGGTTGTGTTGGTGATAAATATGGTTGGTACATTTGTTAAGCGTCCTTTTTGGAGGGGGTCGTGTCGTGAAATGCCGCATTTGGCCCATTTCAGCAAATTAATGTTAAATATTATTTTTCATAAAATATATTTTGTATAATTCGGAAAAAAGTTCGAATGAAATCTAGAGTGAAAACACTCGAAATATAGTATTGTAATTGCGAATTGCAGGGTTACGCCCCTTTTGACAATTCCGACCTATAACGAGCCGCCATTCTCGTCTCGTCTCGTTCGTATAGTATCGTATCGTTTCGTTCCTATCGTATCCAATCGTATCCAATCGTATCCTATCGTATCCTATTGTATCCTTTTGTATCCTATTGTATCCTATCGTATCGTTCCATTCCGTTTCGTTCCGTTTCGTTAAAACTTACCTGAGTTTTTTTTTCACTATAGTTCGTTTTTCTCAAAAAACAACTATATTCGCTCGGAGGCCAAACAGCTATATTCCCGGCTACGGATGGCCAAAGAGCTATATTCCCGGCTACGGATGGCCAAACAGCTATATACCCCGCTACGGATGGCACCCATCTAGTTTTCTGGCTATATATTGTCACTCTTAGAGTGGGATTGAGATTGATTGAGGAGTATCCTTATCTGTTCGGTTCATGATTACCTGAAAAATTTTGAAATTTTATGTAATGTAGTTTTAAGTTAACATTATACCCAATTAGGATAGGACCAATTATTTAACCCTCTGGGGTATTTGGCATGAAGTGCCATATAAGATGTATGATGCTGTTGACATAAAGTAAAAAAGCCTCTTTCGAGGCGTTGGTGGTTAATGTTAGTGATAAATATGGTTGGTACATTTGTTAAGCGTCCTTTTTGGAGGGGGTCGTGTCGTGAAATGCCGCATTTGGCCCATTTCAGCAAATTAATGTAAAATATTATTTTTCATAAAATATATTTTGTATAATTCGGAAAAAAGTTCGAATGAAATCTGGAGTGAAAACACTCGGAATATAGTATTTTAATTGCGAATTGCAGGGTTAAGCCCCTTTTGACAATTCCGACCTATAACGAGCCGCCATTCTAGATGTCTCGTATCGTATCCTATCGTATTGTTTCGTATCGTTTCGTATCGTTTCGTTTCCTTTCGTTTCGAATCGTATCCTATCGTATCCTATCGTATCCTATCGTATCCTATCGTATCCTATCATATCCTATCGTATCCTATTGTCTCCTATCGTATCCTATCGTATCGTTTCGTATCGTTTCCTTTCGTTTCCTTTTGTTTGAATCGTATCTCATCATATCCTATCATATCCTATCGTATCCTATCATATCCTATCGTATCCTATCGTATCCAATCGTATCCAATCGTATCCTATCATATCCTATCGTATCCTATTGTATCCTATCGTATCATTTCATTCCATTCCGTTTCGTTAAAACTTACCTGAGTTTTTTTTTCACTATAGTTCGTTTTTCTTAAAAAACAACTATATTCCCGGCTACGGAAGGCCAAACAGCTATATTCCCAACTACGGATGGCCAAACAGCTATATTCGGCTACAGATGGCCAAACAGCTATATACCCGGCTCACGGATGGCACACATCTAGTTTTCTGGCTATATATTGTCACTCTTCGAGGGGGATTGAGATTTATTGAGTATCCTTAACTGTTCGGTTCATGTTCCGAAAAAATTTGAAATTTTAAGTAAGTAGTTTTAAGTTAACATTATACCCAATTAGGATAGGGACCAATTACTGTTAACCCTCTGGGGTATTTGGGCATAAAAGTGCCATATAAGATGTATGATGCTGTTGACATAAAGTAAAAAAAGCCTCTTTCAAGGCGTTGGTGGTTGTGTTGGTGATAAATATGGTTGGTACATTTGTTAAGCGTCCTTTTTGGAGGGGGTCGTGTCGTGAAATGCCGCATTTGGCCCATTTCAGCAAATTAATGTCAAATATTATTTTTCATAAAATATATTTTGTATAATTCGGAAAAAAGTTTGAATTAAATCTAGAGGAAAACACTCGAAATATAGTATTGTAATTGCGAATTGCAGGGTTACGCCACCTTTGACAATTCCGACCTATAACGAGCACGCCATTCTAGGCGTCTGTATCGCATAGTATCGATATCCTATCGTTTCATTTCCTTTGTTTCGAATCGTTTGAATAGTATCCTATCGTATCCTATATTATCCTATCGTATCCTATCTCATCCTATTGTATCCAATGTATCCTATAGTATCCTTTTGTATCCTATCGTATCCTATCGTATCGTTCGTATCGTTTCCTTTTGTTTCAAATCGTATCTCATCATATCCTATCATATCCTATCGTATCCTATCATACCTGAAGAAGTATCCATGTAAAGTGGAGAAAATCGTTCCTCTAGATTGTGATAAAACAGTGTTGTATAGTGAAAAATGAAATTATTTTATATGACTGTCTTCTAATAAATCAGTCTATTCAGTGGTTATAAAATCACAAGAAAACAATAATTTGTTAAAGAATAATCAACAAAATTATATGATTAACTTAAAAGGAACAGTCCTTTTTGTTGACAATACATTGAAAGAATTGTTTAAAACAACCAAACACAAAAAGAGCCTGGTGATAAAGAAGACAGGGCCGGACTCGAGAATGATTAGCAAAATGGCATGTTTTATTTGCAAGGATGTCAAAACTAAAGATGTCTTCAGCTGTGATGGGTGCAACAATTGTATTTGTAAGGGATGTGGAGGATTGACTGCATCAGAGGTTAAAGTTTTGCAGTTAGTCTCTGGTAGAACCCTAAAATTTTATTGTCCCAAATGCATCAAAGGAGATTTTTTTGATTTGTATAAAAATTAGTAACATGTAAGGAGCAAATTATTGAAGACAAAAATGAAATTATCAAACTTTTGAAGAAAGATATTGAAGATGTGATAGTCAAAGACCCAATGTCTGGAGCAAAATGGGATATAATGAGGTACTCAAAAGTAATAAAAAGGAAGAAGTTATATTGATAAAGCCCAAAAATACAGAGCAAACAAGCATTCTTACAAGGAGAAAGTTGGAAGGGCAGTAAATCCCTCACTTTAGGGGCAACAGTATCAAAGTAAAAATGTAAGACAAGGAGGTGTAGCCATAAAATGTAGTAACCAGGAAGAAATAAAACAATTTGTGAAAATGTTCAAAACAAATAGGAACAGATTATGAAGTTAAAGTACCAGAAAAGAAAAATCCACGAATAGAAGTGTTCAACGTTGGTCAGAAGCTATCTGAAAATAAAGATGAGTTGATAGAAAAATGGTAATACAAAACTGTATTACAACAGAGATAAAAAAAAAGGGAGCTGAAGATAGTAAATATATTTAAAACAGAAAAGGGATGATCAATGTTATAATGCAGTTAGATCCAGAGACATATGCTATTGTCAAGAAAGAAAGTATTGAACCTGGGTTGGAAAACTTGTTATTATCGCGACTACGTGAACATCATGCAGTGCTTTAAATGTTGGAGATTTGGACATCAAGCTAAGTATTGCAAAAATACATGTGATATATGTCCAAAATGTTCAGGAAAACATAAATCAGATGTCTGTACTGCAAATCAACATACTTGTGTAAATTGTAAATATGCATCAGAGATATTAAAGATTCCCAATATAAATTATGATCATCCAGCATACAACAGAGAATGTGCAGCCTATAGAAGAATCGTAATTGAAGTTCAAGAAAGAACAGACTATCATGAATGGAAGGATCAAAAAAGAGAAGATGTAACTGGGGATAGTAGGCAATAACAATTAAAATATTTGAGTTCAGACATATTCTTAATGAATAGTCAAAGCCTAGTGTGTCACTATGATGAAATAAAATATTATATTGGTAAAATAGACCTGCTGTTGTATGCCTAACTGAGACTCACGTAACTGATGATATAGAAAATAATGAGTTGTTTATTGAGAACTATATGTTATTAAGGCTCGATTCACAAAGCAGACACACAGGAGGGGTAATTTTTTATGTAAGAATGGATGTAACCTATAACAAATTTGGGACTTATATTATTGAAAAGAATATGTGGTGTTTCATGGTTCAAGTCAAGATTGCTAATAATAGTTACACACTAATGGGAATTTATCATTCACCAAATGAATCACATATTGTTTTTTAGATTACTTAGGTGAACTGCTTGAGGAATATTTAACATTGAATCTATGTAATTGTAATTTTATAATGCTAGGGGATTTCAATATAGACTGGAATGCAGAAAATAGTCACAGCAGGAGATTGAAACAATGTACTAAAGATAATGGCTTAGGGCAAATTGTCAAAACAAATACACACTTTTGGAGGAATGGAAGCAGTATGATCGATTTAGTTTTCACAAATTTGCCTGATATATATACTTCTGTACTAGATGAATGCACTTTCTCCAATCATAGAGTTATTCAAATAAACATCCAAGATAATTGCACTTTAAAAAAAGTTACCATTAGAAGCAGACTAACAAACATTTCAGAATTTAATGATAGGTTATTGAAAGTGGAATACAATTATAGAGAAAAAGACGTGAATGTTAGATGTAACAATCTAACTAACCAACTGCAAAATATAATAAATGAATTTATGCCTAAAAAGGAAATCACAGTAGGGGGGTGCAAAAAAGAATGGTTCAATGATAATATTCGTCAAGCAATTCAAGATAGAGACATAAGTTTTAGAAGATTTAAATTCACTAGAGATCTGGTTGACTGGGATATTATAAAGATAAAAGGAATAGAGTTGTGAGTATACTAAGAATAGAAAAAAATGCTTATTATAACCAGAAAGTTGACATGTGTAAGGGTGATTCTAAGGAAATGTGGAAAACATTAAAAGCATTATATCATCCAAAACTAAAGATAATTTAACAAAAATAAAATTCGGGGATGAAGTTGTTAGTGACAAGTTGCTTATGGTAGAAAGACTGAATGAATATTATATTAAAAGTACACAAGATATTGTAGGTAGCATTCAAATAATGTAACCAATTTCAATTTGTCTAATAATAACAACAATAATAAATTTACTGAATTCAAACTATTAACCAAAATCGAATTGGAAACAATCGTCAATACATTATCGAATAAAATAGTCGATGAAATTGGGGCATTTGTGTTCAAAATCATTTACAAACATAGAGATCCTTTACTAAATCTGATTAATAGTTCATTAGAACAGGGAATTTTCCTGACAAACTCAAAGTCTCAAATATAATTCCTATTAAAAAAATTGCAAACAGCAGTAATGCTGAAGATATGCGACCAATAAATACTTTACCGGCTATTGAAAAAATCCTTGAAAAAGCTGTATATGTTCAACTTAAACAATACATAATTAAAAATAAAATACTAAGTGAATATCAGTCAGGATTCAGGGAGGAATATAGTTGTGAAACAGCACTACAATATGTTTTAAATGAATGGAACGAAGGGAAAGATGCGAGTAAAATAATAGGAGTTATATTTGTAGACCTGAAAAGAGCATTTGAAACTATTGACAGAATAAAATTACTTGGCAAATTAGAGGCATATGGTATTACTGGCAATGTATATAAATGGATAAAAGACTATCTGAATAATAGAAGACAAAAAGTTAAAATAGGAGATACAGAGTCAAATGAATTAGGTATTAACTTGGGAGTACCACAAGGTAGCATACTGGGACCATTATTATTTATATTATATATAAATGACATTCAGCATATATTTCAAAATTCTAAATATCATTTGTTTGCTGATGATACAATTATTTATATGGAAGGAAAACAACTGGACACTCTTGTAAATAATATGAATGAGGATTTAGAGAATTTGAAGGATTGGTTAGAGGTAAATAAATTGAAATTGAATGTCAAAAAAACGAAAGCAATGCTGATAGCAAACGGCAATGTCCGTACACAATTCGAAGAAAACAATTTGAATTTTGAAATTTATAATGAAGAAATTGAACTTGTGGATGAAATTAAATATCTGGGGGTAATAGTTGATTGTAAACTGAAGTTCGATAAACACATAGATTATACTTGTGGTAAAATAGCTAAAAAAATTGGTGTTTTGCGTAGGGTGAGTAAATATTTGACATTGTATTCTAGGAAGTTGATTTATAACACAATTATTCTACCTCATTTCAATTATTGCCCCACAATTGTATACATGGCAAGTCAGAGTGAAATAGAGAGATTGCAGAAAATGCAAAATAGAGCCATTAGAGTTATATTACGGTGTGATTATAGAACTTGGTTCAATCTATGTTACACACCCTGAACTGGTTGGATGTCAAATCATTCATAAAGTACAATGTTATGGTATTCATCCACAAGATCAACATAAACACATGTCCTCAATATTTAAAAAATATATTAGTAAAATTCAAAACTGTTCATGACTATGATACTAGAGGTAAAGATAATTTTGTTGTGAAGCAAGCAAAGAAAACACAGACACAGCGTTCAGTATTCTACAAAGGTGTGGTGGAATATAATAAACTAGGAAACGAACTGAAGATGAGTCCACTGAATATGTTTAAGAATCATGTCAAGGATTTTATCAGAAGTGAACATATTAATGTAATATTATAATTGTGTAGTGACATATTATATATGTATTGTTGGAATGTATAGCGAAAGGCTAAATAAAATTACTACTACTACTACTACTACATCCTATCGTATCCTATCGTATCCAATCATATCCAATCGTATCCCATCGTATCCCCTCGTATCCTATTGTATCCTATCGTATCGTTTCGTTCCATTCCTTTTCGTTAAAACTTACCTGAGTTTTTTTTTCACTATAGTTTGTTTTTCTTAAAAAACAACTATATTCCCGGCTACGGAAGGCCAACCAGCTATATTCCCGGCTACATATGGCCAAACAGCTATATTCCCGGCTACAGATGGCCAAACAGCTATATACCCGGCTACGGATGGCACACATCTAGTTTTCTGGCTATATATTGTCACTCTTCGAAGGGGATTGAGATTTATTGAGGAGTATCCTTATCTGTTCGGTTCATGTTACCTGAAAAAATTTGAAATTTTAAGTAAGTAGTTTAAAGTTAACATTATAGCCAATTAGGATAGGGACCAATTACTGTTAACCCTCTGGGGTATTTGGGCATGAAGTGCCATATAAGATGTATGATGCTGTTGACATAAAGTAAAAAAAAAGCCTCTTTCAAGGCGTTGGTGGTTGTGTTGGTGATAAATATGGTTGGTACATTTGTTAAGCGTCTTTTTTGGAGGGGGTCGTGTCGTGAAATGCCGCATTTGGCCCATTTCAGCATATTAATGTTAAATCTTAGTTTTCATAAAATATATTTTGTATAATTCGGAAAAAAGTTCGAATGAAATCTAGAGTGAAAACACTCGAAATATAGTATTGTAATTGCGAATTGCAGGGTTACGCCCCTTTTGACAATTCCGACCTATAACGAGTCGCCATTCTAGGCGTCTGGTCTCGTATCGTATAGTATCGTATCGTTTCGTTTCCTTTCGAATCGTTTTGAATCGTATCCTATCGTATCCTATCGTATCCTATCCTATCGTATCCTATCGTATCCTATTGTATCCAATTGTATCCTATCGTATCCTATCGTATCCTATCGTATCCTATCGTATCGTTTCGTTTTGTATCGTTTCCTTTCGTTTCCTTTTGTTTCGAATCGTATCTCATCATATCCTATCATATCCTATCGTATCCTATCGTATCCTATTGTATCCTATCGTATCCTATCGTATCGTTTCGTTCCATTCCTATCGTTAAAACTTACCTGCGTTTTTTTCACTATAGTTCGTTTTCTTAAAAGCAACTATATTCCGCTACTGGAAGGCCAAACAGCTATTTCCCCAACTACGGATGGCCAAACAGCTATATTCCGGCTACAGATGGCCAAACGCTATATACCGGCTACGGATGGCACATCTAGTTTTCTGGCTATATATTGTCACTCTTCGAGAGGGATTGAGATTTATTGAGAGTATCCTTATCTGTTGGTTCATGTTACCTGAAAAAATTGAGATTTTAGTAAGTAGTTTTAAGTTAACATTATACCCAATTAGGATAGGGACCAATTACTGTTAACCCTCTGGGGTATTTGGGCATGAAGTGCCATATAAGATGTATGATGCTGTTGACATAAAGTAAAAAAAAGCCTCTTTCAAGGCGTTGGTGTTTGTGTTGGTGATAAATATGGTTGGTACATTTGTTAAGCGTCCTTTTTGGAGGGGGTCGTGTCGTGAAATGCCGCATTTGGCCCATTTCAGCAAATTAATGTTAAATATTATTTTTCATAAAATATATTTTGTATAATTCGGAAAAAAGTTTGAATTAAATCTAGAGTGAAAACACTCGAAATATAGTATTGTAATTGCGAATTGCAGGGTTACGCCCCTTTTGACAATTCCGACCTATAACGAGCCGCCATTCTAGACGTCTTGTCTCGTTTCCTTTTGTTTCGAATCATACCTCATCATATCCTATCATATCCTATCGTATCCCATCATATCCTATCGTATCCTATCGTATCCATTCATATCCAATCGTATCCTATCGTATCCTATCGTATCCTATCGTATCGTTTCGTTCCATTCCGTTTCGTTCCGTTTCGTTAAAACTTATCTGATTTTTTTTTTCACTATAGTTCGTTTTTCTTAAAAAACAACTATATTCCCGGCTGCGGAAGGCCGAATAGCTATATTCCCGGCTACGGATGGCCAAACAGCTATATTCCCGGCTACGGATGGCCAAACAGCTATATACCTGGCTACGGATGGCACACATCCAGTTTTCTGGCTATATATTGTCACTCTTCGAGGGGGATTGAGATTGATTGAGGAGTATCCTTATCTGTTCGGTTCATGTTACCAGAAAAAATTTGAAATTTCAAGTAAGTAGTTCTAAGTTAACATTATACCCAATTAGGATAGGGACCAATTACTGTTAACCCTCTGGGGTATTTGGGCATGAAGTGCCATATAAGATGTATGATGCTGTTTGTTGTATATCTTTGGGACAGGTACGTGTCAATCATACTACTTCTAGAAGGCAACTGGTTTTTATTCAACGTCCAGCGCTGCTGTCAGCTGCTGGCCTAAACCGCGCATGTACATATGTATGCAATGGTGGTTGCATACATCCTACGTATATATGACATCTCCCCATTTTACAATTATTATTTTGTACAATTATGTGGGAGGTAATTATCACAAACATACATCAAATTACCAAAATATAATATGTATATAACAAAGTCACATTTCACAATCTTTGACATAACAAAACCCTAACAAACGGAACATTTAAATTAACAACTAGTTGTTTCATCATCAATAAATATTTTGTAATACTATTTCTATTCACTATCTGAATTTGAGGTAAAGTCTTCAAAACAACTTGGTTTTTTAATCAGTCTACCACTTCTGGTAGTTACTGTTCCTATTTTAGAAGTTCCAACTCGATCTACCCTTTCCTTAATTCTTTCGGGTGAAATTTTGTCAGATAAATTAAAACTAACATCACTATAACATTTTTCAAATAGTTCGTCATCATTTACAAATTCATTTTCAGGGCGATTTGCATTGTTTCCAAAACAATTTTCGAACTTTTCTGAATCGTCAACACTTACATTTTTCAGATTTTCCTCAACACTACTAGATTTGTTTTCTATATTTCCTTGGATTTCGATAAATTTATTATTCTTGTATTGTTCGTCATGTTGCTCTGTATTTATTGTTCTACTTGGTTGAAAATGAACTTTCTTATCTTCTCTTATGAATTTTCTATTACGTATGAAAATTTTGTTATTTTCCATTTGAATTCTATATGATCTGATACCGACTTTCTCAACAATTCTCCCGATTCCCATAATCCTTTTGGTTTCAGCTGAACTTTAACCAAACAATTATTTTTTAATTCCTTCAACTCTTTTACTCCTTGATTATCATAGTGAGTTTTCATATTTTTTTGAGATTTTCTTATAAAATTATCATATTTGGGTTTATTAAATAACTTCGACTGAAAATTTTTATTTGTTTGTGGGAGAATTGTTCTCAAATTTCGGTTCATCAATATATTTGCTGGAGAATTTTCATTATCAATAGGAGAATTTCTCAGATCTAGTAGAGCTAAATAAGGATCTCTCTTATCGAGAAAGCATTTTATGAACATATTTTTTACTGTCTGGATAGCACGTTCAACCTGTCCATTAGATTGAGAATATCTTGGTGATGAAGTTATGTGTGAATTCCCAACTTTTAGCGAAATCTTAAAAAAAATAACTAGAAAATTCAGGTCCATTATCTGAACACAAAATTTTTGGAATTCCAAATCGAGCAAAAATGGCTTTCAATTTGGATATTACATTTTGACTAGAGAGATCTTTATTTAAATTTGCTACTTCTACATATTTAGAATAGTAATCTGTTACAAGTAAATAAGTTTCGTTATGCAAATGAAATAAATCACATGCAACTTTATAGAAAGGCAGTTTAACAATTTCGTGAGGAATCATAGGCTCAGGTCTCTGTGATTTCTGGAGATTTTGACAGATCTGGCAACATACAATCAAATCCTGTATGTGTTTATTCATACCTGGCCAGAAAAATGATAAATTAGCTTTTGCAGTACATTTATTTATACCTTGATGGCCATAGTGCAATTTATTTAATATTTCTTTTCTACAGTTTTTTGGTACAATCCATTTTTACCTTTGTATAACAAACCATTTATTTCTTTTTTTTAAGGAAAATTTTTTTGGTATCCTTTTTTCTTGGCCAACCTTCTTTTATCAAGTTCTTCAATGCAATTAATTCATTATCTAAATCTGTTTGTTTGATATATTCTTTACGTTTTTCATCTGTGATATTCAAGTTCATGGAAATTAAACATACTTGAGCTTCAATTTCGATGTCAATATTTTCATCAAATTCTTTATTTTCGAATGCTCTGGATAAAGTATCTTCTAATATTAATTTTTTACCTGGCCTGAAAATCAAAGTGAAATCGTACTTTCTCAGTTGAATCAGAATTCTTTGCAATCTTGGTGGACATATATTCAATGGTTTTTTAATTATTTGCAATAATGGTCTATGGTCAGTTTCAACACAAAAATGTTTTCCAAAAACATATTGATAGAATTTTTCTATACCAAACCATATTGCTAGGAGTTCTTTTTCAATCTGAGCATAGCGTTTTTGCGTATCAGTGAAAGATCTTGATGCATGAGCACACGGCATATTTTCTTGTAGGAGAACAGCACCCATTCCATTTTTTGAAGAATCTACAGATATAGTTGTTGGTTTATTGATATCAAAAAATTTTAAACAAGGACTCTTGCTAATTATATTTTTTAAATTTTCAAAAGCTTCATTATGAACTTTTTCCCAACTAAATACTATGTCCTTTTTTATGAGTTCTCTCAATGGTGCCGTCTTTTCTGACAAATTTTCAATGAATCTTCCTACATAAGTGACTAGACCTGAAAATCTTTGTATATCTTCTTTATTTTTTGGTTGTGGCATATTTTTTATAGCTTGAATTTTCGAATCATCTGCTTGTAATCCGAATTTTGATATCTTATGGCCCATATACTCTACTTCTTTAGCAAAAATTTTACATTTGTTTTTATTGAATCTAAGTTTATGTTCTACAGCTAACTCAAAAACTTTTTTTAAACGAGAATTATGTTCTTCTATCTTTTGCCAGCTATTATCAGATCATCAACATATACTTTAACTCCTTCTATATTTCCAAATATTTCTTCCATTCGTTCTTGATAAACTTCACACGAACTAGATAAACCATATGGTAATCGAAGAATTCTATATCGGCCAAAAGGCGTAGCAAATATATAATAATCTTTATTAGCATCAGCTCTCAATTATAAATAGTATAAATAAAATAGTAGTATAAATGTATAAATAAAATAGTATAGTATAAATAAAATAGCATAAATAAAGTACAGAACACATAAAATACAATGCACGAACAAGTTAAATTAGCAGTATAAAATCGAAATAATAAGAGATATTACAATGATGGGTTATAAACCTTTTATATATTTTACACACTGGCTTTTGAATTCTCTAAATGACGAGTATTCTTTCAATTCTCTTGGTAATGAGTTGTAAAGCTGTAAGCCTTTGATGAACACTGTGTTTGTAGCAGCATTAGCAATATTAATATAGAAATCATTGGAAGCATGTGATCTGGTATTGTGATTATGTATTTCTTGGAGATAAGTTATTTCTTCAGTTAGATAGGTTGGTAAGCATCCTGACTTGAGTTTATACACAAACTTTAGCATATTATAAGCAGCTCTCTGTCGAACATTCAATAAATTCAAGGATTCCAACATGTAAGCTATTGATGTTCGTTTTCTACATAATAGAATGGCTCTCATAGCACGATTTTGTACTTTTTGTAATGTATCAATTTGTTCATTATTCATCAGGAATATGAATGTTCCACAGAAATCAAGATGAGGAGATATTATGGTTTTATATATAGTTAACTTAGTAAAAGATGATACCTTATTATTCAATCTATATAGGAAATTAATTTTTCTTGCCATTTTCTTCTTAATATACTCACAATGTGATTTAAGATTCAGTTCATTATCTATCATGAAGCCCAGGTACTTGAAATGTTTAGCTTCTTCAATTACATTATTATCAATCAATAAATGGTGGCTGGATGTTACATTTTTCAATTTGTTCAAGTTATATTTATTTGAAATTACCATGTATTTGGTTTTATTTATGTTTAATTTCAAACCATTGTCTTCAGCCATATGGCAAATTTCTCAAATCTTGATTTATTAATGATTAGTCTTAATTCTTTTTTAATTTTGAACATGGTGTACTATGTCATTGATGAACAAAATGAATAATATTGGTCCTAGAGCACTTCCTTGAGGGACTCCATAATGTATGTCGTTGCTGCCAGAAAATGTATTATTATATTTAACTATTTGAGACCTACCAGAAAGATAGCTTTCAAACCATTTCAGCGCATTTTCCTTAATGCCAAATTTCTCGAGTTTTCTCAGAAGCAGAGAGACATTTACAGTTTCAAAGGCTCTCTTTAAGTCTAAAAATATAACAATAATGATCTTTTTATTATTGATTATCTCAGTTTTCCATTTAGACAATAAATAATGCAATGCAGTTTCACACGAATGTGCCTGCCTGAATCCTGATTGTTCCTTTACTAGTATATTATTATCTTCTACAAATTGTAGTAGCTGATCCTTTACTGCTAATTCTAATATTTTCTCATAGATAGGAAGTGTATTAATCGGGCGGAATTCCGAACAAGAGGTTGTATTGGACACTTTTTCAATAGGCACAATTGTGGCTACTTTCCATTTTTCAGGGAATTGTCCTGTCATCAATGAAGTGTTAATCAAATATAATATATGGTTACCAGCAACTTCGAATGTTAATTTTAATATTTCCAAGTTGATGCCGTATTTATCACCACCGTTTTTCTTCATTCTATTCATTATCATTTTGAGGTCATTCATTGTGAGTGCTTCAAATGTGGTAAGCGTCATTTGGTG
Organism: Gonioctena quinquepunctata; assembly: GCA_018342105.1. NCBI lineage: Eukaryota > Metazoa > Arthropoda > Insecta > Coleoptera > Chrysomelidae > Gonioctena > Gonioctena quinquepunctata. The sequence continues at coordinate 68,073 of JAFIRS010003723.1, read as the reverse complement.
TCGAGGCAAAACATCCAAGATATAATCGGAGCTGTGAACAGGTTTGATGTCGCTACAATTTCAATATACTTTCTATGAAGTATGAATTGAAAGAATTTGCTATATCTGCGTCATTTTCTTTCCAATGATTACCGAAATTTATTTTAGAAGGCCTGTTTTGAGGTTTTCCATTTATTAACTCTTTGAGAGACCTCCACATTGCCTTTGCATCTCCTTTGTTTTGATCAATTTGTTCTTCGTAGTATTTTTTCGTTTCCTGCCTAATCAATGAAGTAACAACATTTCTAACTTTCTTATAGTTAATCCAGTCCTCCTCTAATGCCGAATCCCTAGCCACTTTATACAAAAGGTCCCTATATTTTATTTGTTCCATGATCTCGTCTGTAAACCATACTTTCAGTTTGAAGTTATTGAATGTTCTATATTCTTTCCAAGGTGCATGTTCATCTAGAATTTTTACAACATTATTAACGAATGAGTCTGCCAGTTTATTCACATCAGTACTATTTGTATCCCACTCCAGATCAAATAACGATTTTTGAAACTCTAGCTTATTAAAATTATTTAAGTTTCTTTTGACAGTTGGTGTATTTAAATTCAATTTCACCTCATTTGTTATCAGCGAGATAAGTATATTAGAATGGTCGGAAACTTTAAGATAATCAGATATTTGGTGTTTAATATTTTTATCACTTGTTAACACATAATCAATCAGTGTAGACGAGTCTTTAGTAATTCTTGTACTTCCTTCAACAATTTGATACATTCCAAATAGGTTCAATAGCTGTTTAATTTTTCTACTATACGTTGAGTCTACTTTTAGATCTATGTTGAAATCACCTGTTATAATCAATATAGATTTTTCTTCCATTAAAATCTCAATATGTGCATAATTTCGCGCTTTCTTCGTCTAATTTAATCTGAAGAAAACCTTGGGTTGCATCTAAAGTAGTAAAATATTGAGCACCTGACAGTTCTGCAGTTAATTCTTCCAAAGTAGGTAAATGGAAATAATGTCTTTTGATAGCTTTATTTAAATCAATAGGGTCTAAACAGATTCTCAGTTGTCCATTAATTTTCCTAACTATTACTATGGCATTCACCCAATCTGCACTTTCTTCTGATTTTTCAATCATTTTTTTTTCAACTAAACAATCAATAGTTTCTTTAAATTTATCTAATATTGAATATCGAATTTTTCTAGCTGGGTGGACTACTGGTTGAACATTTTCTTTGAGTTCAATATGATGAAGTTTATCTAAACATCCTATACCTTCGAACAGAAAATTATACTTTTTTACTAATTGTTCTACCAACAAGTTTTTTGTCGTTTTTATACTTTTATCAGGGTCAGTTTCTATAGTTTCAATTCTTTTTATAAGATTTAAATCTATACATGTTTTTAGGCCTAACAATGGAATACTTTTTGTATTAACCACATAAAATAAAAGATGTACAAAGTTTCCTTTAAATTTGCATCTTATATTGCATTGACCAATTACTGACAAATTATCTTGAGTATATGAACGTAATTTTATATTTGTTTTATACAAATTATTAAAATCAAAATTTACTGACTTCAAAACACTTACAGGTATGACGTTTGCCATTGCCCCTGTGTCGAGTTTAAATTCTACTGGTCTTTCATTTATTTCCAGTTCCAGAACCCATGATTCCACTTCGAGATTGTCCACTTCCTTTCCTCTAGCATCTTCTATGCTTCCTATGAAAAGAAAATCATTATCACTATGGATTACCTCATTTTCAATTATTGAATGAACATTTCTAGATTGACTCTGGTAATTATTACTCTGAGCAAAGTTTTTATTTCTACAATTTGAGGAAAAATGATTCAAAACACCACATTTTTGACACTTTTTACCAAAAGCGGGACATTTTCCATAACCATGTTGGTTACCACATTTCCTGCAGCTCCTGGTCATAGGCTTCGGATGATTCCTCTCAGGTTGTCTTCTCTCTGAAGCTTTTTCTGACTCTATTCTGACTGCTTGGCTTCGAATGATAATTTTTGTTCACAAAATCGACGTTGACCATGGTACTCTGCATTCCATATTCATGTGAGATTTTTTTATTGTTATCTCTTGCCTTTTCCATTGTTATACAAATGTCTATCGCTTTTTGCAAGGAATCTACATCTTCTTGTAACAATTTTTCTCTCAATATCTCTGATATTATACCACATATCAATATGTTTTAACTATACCTCTTTGTATTCGTTCAATTCAATGTAGTTTTCAATTCCTAATATTGATCTATAGTTGATCCTTCTTCCTACGTTGAAATTCTATGCGTTCAAGCAAGATTTCGTATCGGAAATGATCATCGAATCTGATCAGAGGTCAAATTTGTCAACTTCGTCATTTCAAAAGTGAATGTATATATATCGATACCTTCGTCTCCATGAGATTAACAGTTGAGCACATTTTTCATCTTCCTTTTGCTGATTTCGTTTTAGTACAGAACCTTCTCCAAATTTCCAGTTTTCGGAAATATTTCCCGATCCAAACCATTGGTGATATCCTCATAGTCCATTTGAAAGCTTTATACCATTTACCAAATTTTGATTCTCATGATTCTCATGGCTGATTTCGCATGTGTTCTTTTAGCAAGACTGGCATTGATTGGGAGGTATCTATCTATTCTAGGCATGGTTACTAATGTCAGTGTTTTCTGCTAACCCAATGATACATATTATCTACATGGGGTATTGCATACATTAGATTATGACTGTTGACATAAAGTAAAAAGCTCTTTCATAGGTTGGTGATAAATATGGTTGTACATTTGTTAAGCGTCCTTTTGAGGGTCGTGAATGCGCATTTGGCCCATTTCAGCAAAGTAAATTTATTTAAAATATTATTCTTTAACAATATATTTTCGTGAGTATTGGAAATTCGAATAAATCATTGTGCAGCTCGACATATAGTATTGTATTCGATGCAGTATCCTCCTTGTACATGTTCCATCGTATATCGACCGTTCTATCGTTCCCTTCGATTATATATCTTATTCCATCGTATCCTATCGTATCGTTATCGTATCATCGTATCATCGTATCAATCGTATCCTATCGTATCCTATGTATCCTATATCATCGTATCCTATTATCGTTTCATGTCCATTCCGTTCGTTAACTTACCTGAGTTTTTTTTAATTAGTTCGTTTTCTTAAACGAATATATTCCATCAAGTCCAACACTATATTCCCGTACGATGCCAACACTGTATCCTTCGGATCCAACACTATTATCCTCTACGGATCGCTATTCATCTAGTTTCTGGCTATATATTGTCACTTTTGAGGGGATGCATGATTAGAGATCCTTAGCTATATCCGGCTATGGATGGCACACATCTAGTGTTTCTGCTATATATTGTCACTCTTCGGGATTGAGATTGATTGAGGGTATCCTTATCTGTTCGGTTCATGTTACCTGAAAAATTTGAAATTTCAAGTAAGGTATTTTAAGTTAACATTATACCCAATTAGGATGGGACCATTACTGTTAACCCTCAGGGGTATTTGGTTATAATATCATAAAGATTATGTATGTGTGAATAAGTAAAAACAATGTACATGATGCCGCATTCTAGACCTCTTGTCTCGGTCTCGCATATGTCAAGTGATCCTATTGTATCCATCGATTATTCTTATCCTTTATGTTCGTCTTCGAATCGATCTATATCCTATATCGTATCCTTATCTATCGTATCATCGTATCGTATCAATCGTATCCTATCGTATCCTATCGTATCCTATCTGATCATCGTTTCGTTTATCGTTGTCTTCATTCCGTTTCGTTAAAACTTACCTGAGTTTTTTTCAATATAGTTCGTTTCTCTATTTCAAAAACAGACTATATTCCCGGCTACGGAATGGCCAAACAGCTATATTCCTCGGCTACGGATGGCACAAACAGCCTGATATTCTTTTCTGGTTCTACTTGGATGGACAAACAGCTATATTCCTGGCTACGGATGGCAACATCTAGTTTTCTGGCCATATATTGTCACTCTTCGAGGGGATTGAGATTGATTGAGGAGTATCCTTATCTGTTCGGTTCATGTTACCTGAAAAAATTTGAAATTTCAAGTAAGTAGTTTTAAGTTAACATTATACCCAATTAGGATAGGGACCAATTACTGTTAACCCTCTGGGGTATTTGGGCATGAAGTGCCATATAAGATGTATGATGCTGTTGAAATAAAGTGAAAAAAAAACCTCTTTCAAGGCGATGGTGGTTGTGTTGGTGATAAATATGGTTGGTATATTTGTTAAGCGTCCTTTTTGGAGGGGGTCGTGTCGTGAAATGCCGCATTTGGCCCATTTCAGCAAATTAATGTTAAATAATATTTTTCATAAAATATATTTTGTATAATTCGGAAAAAAGTTCGAATGAAATCTAGAGTGAAAACACTCGAGATATAGTATTGTAATTGCGAATTGCAGGGTTACGCCTCTTTTGACAATTCCGACCTATAACGAGCCGCCATTCTAGACGTCTCGTCTCATTTCCTTTCCTTTTGTTTCGAATCGTATCTCATCATATCCTATCATATCCTATTGTATCCTATCGTATCCATTCGTATCCAATCGTATCCTATTGTATCCTATCGTATCGTATCCTATCGTATCCTATTGTATAGTTTCGTTCCATTCCGTTTCGTTCCGTTTCGTTAGAACTCACCTGAGTTTTTTTTTTTTTATAGTTCGTTTTTCTTGAAAAACAACTATATTCCCGGCTACGGAAATCCAAACAGCTATATTCCCGGCTACGGATGGCCAAACAGCTATATTCCCGGCTACGGATGGCCAAACAGCTATATACCCGGCTACAGATGGCACACATCTAGTTTTCTGGCTATATATTGTCACTCTTCGAGGGGGATTGAGATTGATTGAGTATCCTTATCTGTTCGGTTCATGTTACCTGAAATAATTTGAAATTTCAAGTAAGTAGTTTAAGTTAACATTATACCCAATTAGGATAGGGACCAATTACTGTTAACCCTCTGGGGTATTTGGGCATGAAGTGCCATATAAGATGTATGATGCTGTTGACATAAAGTAAAAAAAAAGCCTCTTTCAAGGCGTTGGTGGTTGTGTTGGTGATAAATATGGTTGGTACATTTGTTAAGCGTCCTTTTTGGAGGGGGTCGTGTCGTGAAATGCCGCATTTGGCCCATTTCAGCAAATTAATGTTAAATATTATTTTTCATAAAATATATTTTGTATAATTCGGAAAAAAGTTCGAATGAAATCTAGAGTGAAAACACTCGAAATATAGTATTGTAATTGCGAATTGCAGGGTTACGCCCCTTTTGACAATTCCGACCTATATCGAGCCGCCATTCTAGACGTCTCGTTTCGTTTCCTTTCCTTTTGTTTCGAATCGTATCTCATCATATCCTATCATATCCTATCGTATCCTATCGTATCCATTCGTATCCATTCGTATCCAATCGTATCCTATCATATCCTATCGTATCCTATCGTTTCGTTCCATTCCCTTTCGTTCCGTTTCGTTAAAACTGACCTGAGTTTTTTTTTCACTATAGTTTGTTTTTCTTATAAAACAACTATATTCCTGGCTACGGAAGGCCAAACAGCTATATTCCCGGCTACGGATGGCCAAACAGCTATATTCCCGGCTACAGATGGCCAAACAGCTATATACCCGGCTACGGATGGCACACATCTAGTTTTCTGGCTATATATTGTCACTCTTCGAGGGGGACTGAGATTGATTGAGGAGTATCCTTATCTGTTCGGTTCATGTTACCTGAAAAAATTTGAAATTTTAAGTAAGTAGTTTTAAGTTAACATTATACCCAATTAGGATAGGGACCAATTACTGTTAACCCTCTGGGGTATTTGGGCATGAAGTGCCATATAAGATGTATGATGCTGTTGAAATAAAGTGAAAAAAAAACCTCTTTCAAGGCGATGGTGGTTGTGTTGGTGATAAATATGGTTGGTATATTTGTTAAGCGTCCTTTTGGAGGGTCGTGTCGTGAAATGCCGCATTTGGCCCATTTCAGCAAATTAATGTTAAATAATATTTTTCATAAAATATATTTTGTATAATTCGGAAAAAAGTTCGAATGAAATCTAGAGTGAAAACACTCGAAATATAGTATTGTAATTGCGAATTGCAGGGTTACGCCCCTTTTGACAATTCCGACCTATAACGAGCCGCCATTCTAGACGTCTCGTCTCGTTTCCTTTCCTTTTGTTTCGAATCGTATCTCATCATATCCTATCATATCCTATTGTATCCTATCGTATCCATTCGTATCCAATCGTATCCTATTGTATCCTATCTATCGTATCCTACTATCCTATTTTTTTTTTCACTATAGTTCGTTTTTCTAAAAACAACTATATTCCCGGCTACGGAAGGCCAAACAGCTATATTCCCGGCTACGGATGGCCAAACAGCTATATTCCCGGCTACGGATGGCCAAACAGCTATATACCCGGCTACAGATGGCACACATCTAGTTTTCTGGCTATATATTGTCACTCTTCGAGGGGGATTGAGATTGATTGAGTATCCTTATCTGTTCGGTTCATGTTACCTGAAAAAATTTGAAATTTTAAGTAAGTAGTTTAAGTTAACATTATACCCAATTAGGATAGGGACCAATTACTGTTAACCCTCTGGGGTATTTGGGCATGAAGTGCCATATAAGATGTATGATGCTGTTGACATAAAGTAAAAAAAAAGCCTCTTTCAAGGCGTTGGTGGTTGTGTTGGTGATAAATATGGTTGGTACATTTGTTAAGCGTCCTTTTTGGAGGGGGTCGTGTCGTGAAATGCCGCATTTGGCCCATTAATGTAAAGTTCGAATGAAATCCAGAGTGAAAACACTCGAAATATAGTATTGTGATTGCGAATTGCAGGGTTACGCCCCTTTTGACAATTCCGACCTATAACGAGCCGCCATTCTCGTCTCGTATCGTCTAGTATCGTATCGTATCGTTTCCTTTTGTTTCGAATCGTTTTGAATCGTATCCTATCGTATCCTATCCTATTGTATCCATTCGTATCCTATCGTATCCTATCGTATCCTATTGTATCAGGTTTCGTATCAATTCGTTTCCTTTCGTTTCCTTTTGTTTCGAATCGTATCTCATCATATCCTATCATATCCGTTTCGTTAAAACTTACCTGAGTTTTTTCACTATAGTTCGTTTTCTAAACAACTATATTCCGGCTACGAAGGCCAACAGCTATATTCCTGGCTACGGATGGCCAAACAGCTATATTCCCGCTACGGATGGCCAAACAGCTATATACCTGCTACGATGGCACATCTAGTTTTCTGGCTATATATTTCACTCTCGAGGGGATTGAGATTGATTGAGGAGTATCCTTATCTGTTCGGTTATGTTACCTGAAAAATTTGAAATTTTAAGTAATAGTTTTAAGTTAACATTATACCCAATTAGGATAGGGACCAATACTGTTAACCCTCTGGGTATTTGGGCATGAAGTGCCATATAAGATGTATGATGCTGTTGACTAAAGTAAAAAAGCCCTTTCAAGGCGTTGGTGGTTGTGTTGGTGATAAAATGGTTGGTACATTTGTTAAGCGTCCTTTGAGGGGTCGTGTCGTGAAATGCCGCATTTGGCCATTTTAGCAAATTAATGTAAATATTATTTTTATAAAATATATTTTGTATAATTCGGAAAAATTCGAATGAAATCTAGGTGAAAACACTCGAAATATAGTTTGTATGCAAATTGCAGGGTTACGCCTTTTGACAATTCCGACCTAGTATCAGCCGCCATTCTAGACGTCTCGTTCGTTTCCTTTGTTTCGAATCTATCTCATCATATCCTATCATATCCTATCGTATCCTATCATATCCATATCATCGTATCCATTTTGTATCCAATCTATCCTATCTATCCTATCGTATCCTATCAGTATCGTTTCGTTCCATTCCGTTTCGTTCCGTTTCGTTAAAACTTACCTGTTTTTTTCACTATAGTTCGTTTTTTAAAAACAACTATATTCCGGCTACGGATGGCCAAACAGCTATTTCCCGGCTACGGATGCCAAACACTATATCCCGGCTACGGCATGGACACATCTAGTTTTCTGGCTATATATTGTCACTCTTCGAGGGGATTGAGATCGATTGAGGAGTTCCTTATCTGTTCGGTTCATGTTACCTGAAAAATTTGAAATTTTAAGAAGTAGTTTTAAGTTAACATTATACCCAATTAGGATAGGGACCAATTACTGTTAACCCTCTGGGGTATTTGGGATGAAGTGCCATATAAGATGTATGATGCTGTTGACATAAGTAAAAAAGCCTCTTTCAAGGCGTTGGTGGTTGTGTTGGTGATAAATATGGTTGGTACATTTGTTAAGCGTCCTTTTGAGGGGTCGTGTCGTGAAATGCCGCATTTGGCCCATTTCAGCAAATTAATGTAAATATTATTTTAATAAAATATATTTTGTATAATTCGGAAAAAGTTCGAATGAAATCTAGAGTGAAAACACTCGAAATATAGTATTGTAATTGCGAATTGCAGGGTTACGCCCTTTACAATTCCGACCTATAACGAGCCGCATTCTCGTCTCGTTCGTATAGTATTGTATCTGTATCTATCGTATCGTTTCTTTCGTTTCGAATCGTTTCGATCATCCTATCGTATCCTATCCTATCGTATCATCGTATCCTATCGTATCCTTTATCATCGTATCCTATCGTATCCTATTGTCCGTTTTTTCGTATCGTTTCGTTTCCTTTTGTTTCGAATCGTATCTCATCATATCCTATCATATCCTATCGTATCCTATCATATCCTATCGTATCCTTTTCCTATCAATCGTATCCATCGTATCCTATTGTATCCAATCGTATCCTACCGTATCCTATCGTATCCTATCGTATCGTTTCGTTTCCTTCTGTTTCGAATCGTATCTCATCATATCCTATCGTATCCCATCATATCCTATCGTATCCTACCGTATCCTATCGTATCCAATCGTATCGAATCGTATCCTATCGTATCCTATCGTATCCTATCGTATCGTTTCGTTCCATTCCGTTTCGTTAAAACTTACCTGAGTTTTTTTTTCACTATAGTTCGTTTTTCTTAAAACAACTATATTCCGCTAGGAAGGCCAAACAGCTATATTCCGGCTACGGATGGCCAAACAGCTATATTCCGGCTACGGATGGCCAAACAGCTATATACCCGGCTACGGATGGCACACATCTAGTTTTCTGGCTATATATTGTCACTCTTCGAGGGGGATTGAGATTGATTGAGTATCCTTATCTGTTCGGTTCATGTTACCTGAAAAAATTTGAAATTTTAAGTAAGTAGTTTTAAGTTAACATTATACCCAATTAGGATAGGGACCAATTACTGTTAACCCTCTGGGGTATTTTATAGTATTGTAATTGCGAATTGCAGGGTTACGCCCTTTTGACAATTCCGACCTATAACGAGCCCCTTCTGTTCTCTCGTCATAGTATCGTATCGTATCCTATCGTATCGTTTCCTTTCGAATCTTTCGAATCGTATCCTATCGTATCCTATCGTATCCTATCGTATCCTATCGTATCCTTTCGTATCCTATTGTATCCAATCGTATCCTATCGTATCCTATCATATCCTATCGTATCCTATCGTATCCCGTTTTGTTTCGTATCGTTTCCTTTCGTTTCCTTTTGTTTCGAATCGTATCTCATCATATCCTATCATATCTTATCGTATCCTATCATATCCTATTGTATCCTATCGTATCCTATCGTATCCAATCGTATCCTATCGTATCCTATCGTATCCTATCGTATCCTATCGTATCCTATCGTATCGTTTCGTTCCATTCCGTTTCGTTAAAACTTACCTGAATTTTTTTTTTCACTATGGTTCGTTTTTCTTGAAAAACAAATATATTCCCGGCTACGGAAGGCCAAACGGCTATATTCCCGGCTACGGATGGCCAAACAGCTATATTCCCGGCTATGGATGGCCAAACAGCTATATACCCGGCTACGGATCGCACACATCCAGTTTTCTGGCTATATATTGTCACTGTTCGAGGGGGATTGAGATTGATTGAGGAGTATCCTTATCTGTTCGGTTCATGTTACCTGAAAAAATTTGAAATTTTAAGTAAGTAGTTTTAAGTTAACATTATACCCAATTAGGATAGGGACCAATTACTGTTAACCCTCTGGGGTATTTGGGCATGAAGTGCCATATAAGATGTATGATGCTGTTGACATAAAGTAAAAAAAAAGCCTCTTTCGAGGCGTTGGTGGTTGTGTTGGTGATAAATATGGTTGGTACATTTGTTAAGCGTCCTTTTTGGAGGGGGTCGTGTCGTGAAATGCCGCATTTGGCCCATTTCAGCAAAGTAATGTAAAATATTATTTTTCATAAAATATATTTTGTATAATTCGGAAAAAAGTTCGAATGAAATCTAGAGTGAAAACACTCGAAATATAGTATTGTAATTGCGAATTGCAGGGTTACGCCCCTTTTGACAATTCCGACCTATAACGAGCCGCCATTCTAAACGTCTCGTCTCGTATTGTATCGTATAGTATCGTAACGTATCGTTTCGTATCGTTACGTATCGTTTCGTATCGTTTCCTTTCGAATCATTTCGAATCGTATCCTATCGTATCCTATCGTATCCTATCGTATCCTATCGTATCCTATCGTATCCTATGGTATCCTATCGTATCCTATCGTATCGAATCGTATCGAATATTTCGTATCGTTTCCTTTCGTTTCCTTTTGTTTCGAATCGTATCTCATCATATCCTATCATATCCTATCGTATCCTATCATATCCTATCGTATCCAATCGTATACAATCGTATCCAATGGTATCCTATCGTATCCTATCGTATCCTATCGTATCCTATCGTATCGTTTCGTTCCATTCCGTTTCGTTCCGTTTCGTTAAAACTTACCTGAGTTCTTTTCACTATAGTTCGTTTTTCTTAAAAAACAACTATATTCCCGGCTACGGATGGCCGAACAGCTATATTCCCGGCTACGGATATCCAAACAGCTATATACCCGGCTACGGATGGCACACATCTAGTTTTCTGGCTATATATTGTCGCTCTTCGAGGGGGATTGAGATTGATTGAGGAGTATCCTTATCTGTTCGGTTCATGTTACCTGAAAAAATTTGAAATTTTAAGTAAGTAGTTTCAAGTCAACATTATACCCAATTAGGATAGGGACCAATTACCGTTAACCCTCTGGGGTATTTGGGCATGAAGTGCCATATAAGATGTATGATGCTGTTGACATAAAGTAAAAAAAAAGCCTCTTTCGAGGCGTTGGTGGTTGTGTTGGTGATAAATATGGTTGGTACATTTGTTAAGCGTCCTATTTGGAGGGGGTCGTGTCGTGAAATGACGCATTTGGCCCATTTCAGCAAATTAATGTTAAATATTATTTTTCATAAAGTATATTTTGTATAATTCGGAAAAAAGTTCGAATGAAATCTAGAGTGAAAACAGTCGAAATATGGTATTGTAATAGCGAATTGCAGGGTTACGCCCCTTTTGACAATTCCGACCTAAAACTAGCCGCCATTCTAGACGTCTCGTCTCGTTTCCTTTAGTTTTGAATCGTATCTCATCATATCCTATCATATCCTATCGTATCCTATCGTATCCATTCGTATCCAATCGTATCCTATCGTATCCTATCGTATCCTATCGTATCCTATCGTTTCGTTCCATTCCCTTTCGTTCCATCTCGCTAAAACTTACCTGAGTTTTTTTTTCACTATAGTTCGTTTTTTTTTTAAAACAACTGAATTCCCCGCTACGGAAGGCCAAACAGCTATATTCCCGGCTACGGATGGCCAAACAGCTATATTCCCGGCTACGGATGGCCAAACAGCTATATACCCGGCTACGGATGGCACACATCTAGTTTTCTGGCTATATATTGTCACTCTTCGAGGGGGATTGAGATTGATTGAGGAGTATCCTTATCTGTTCGGTTCATGTTACCTGAAAAAATTTGAAATTTCAAGTAAGTAGTTTTGAGTTAACATTATACCCAATTAGGATAGGGACCAATTACTGTTAACCCTCTGGGGTATTTGGGCATGGAGTGCCATATAAGATGTATGATGCTGTTGACATAAAGTAAAAAAAAAGCCTCTTTCGAGGCATTGGTGGTTGTGTTGGTGATAAATATGGTTGGTACATTTGTTAAGCGTCCTATTTGTCGGGGGTCGTGTCGTGAAATGCCGCATTTGGCCCATTTCAGCAAATTAATGTAAAATATTATTTTTCATAAAATATATTTTGTATAATTCGGAAAAAAGTTCGAATGAAATCTAGAGTGAAAACACTCGAAATATAGTATTGTAATTGCGAATTGCAGGGTTACGCCCCTTTTGACAATTCCGACCTATATCGAGCCGCCATTCTAGACGTCTCGTCTCGTATCGTATAGTATCGTATCGTATCCTATCATATCGTATCGTTTTGTATCGTTTCGTATCGTTTCGTATCGTTTCGTTTCCTTTCGTTTCGAATCGTATCCTATCGTCCTATATCGTGCCGCCTTCTAGACGTCTCGTCTCGTATCGTATCGTATCCTATCGTATCCTATCGTATCCTATCGTATCGTATCGTTTCGTATCGTTTGTTTTGTTTCCTTTCCTTTTGTTTCGAATCGTATCTTATCTATCCTATCGTATCCTATCATATCCTATCGTATCCTATCATATCCAATCGTATCCAATCGTATCCTATCGTATCCTATCGTATCCTATCGTATCCTATCGTATCCTATCGTATCGTTTCGTTCCATTCTGTTTCGTTAAAACTTACCTGAGTTTTTTTTTCACTATGGTTCGTTTTTCTTGAAAAACAACTATATTCCCGGTTACGGAAGGCCAAACAGCTATATTCCCGGCTACGGATGGCCAAACAGCTATATTCCCGGCTACGGATGGCCAAACAGCTATATTTATTTATTTATTTATTTATTTATAAACGGGGAAATCCCCAATTCGGTTGATTACATATGCAGATTAACAAAGTAAATATAAATCCTTAATACTAACACTAATACTAATGCTAAGATACTATTACTAAAAAAAAAAAATAAATAAGACAAAAACAAAAACATTTCTGACCAAGGTAGGCAGAAACAGATGAATATTCAAACAATAAGATCTGTCAATTGTGATATAAATGCACTACGAGTATCAAAGAAATCAAGGGAATGGTTATGCTGGTTTGCTAGGCTGCTGGATCTCGAAATGAATGTGTGTTGCCCGTAATTGGTCCTGCTAAAAGGTATATTGAAGGTAATAGTTGAGCGAGTGATCCTAGGTGGGACATGGATACAGATTTTATTGAGTAGTTGGGGGCATGGTATAAACGAATTTAAGATGTCGTACAGTATTTTCAGATCTTTCTGCTTGCGTCTGGTTGTAACTGACATCAGATTCAACTCGGATCGCAGATTTACATAGTCAATGTTTGATGTACTGATCCCTTGTTTAAAAGCTATATAGCGCAAAAATTTATGTTCTACTGCTTCTATTTTAGTTATATAATTTTGGTAATAAGGTGACCAAATACTTGAGGCATATTCTAAATGAGTTCTTATTAAGGAACAATATAGTAGCTTAAGAGTGTGGGTGTTCGTGAAGTCTTGAGTGATCCTTTTCACAAAGCCTAAAAGTTGAAGCGACTTAGTGATCATATTTGATATATGTATGGTAAAGGTCAGATGTGGATCAAAAGTAACACCTAGATCTTTCACGTGTTCACAGACATTTAGATTAACACCATTGATGCTGTATTGAAACTGAGTCGTAGCATGAGATCTGTGGAAGACTGTAACATGGCATTTATTAGGATTCAATTCCATGTCATTTAGCTCACACCAGTTAGTTACGTTTTGTACATCAGACTGTAGCAACATACAGTCCAGTTTGGATGTTATCTTGGAATACAATTTCAGATCGTCAGCGAACATCTGAAAGTTAGCGTGGTGGAAACAGGACTTGATATCGTTTACAAATACGTTGAACAGTAAAGGACCCATGTGAGAGCCTTGGGGTACCCCGGAGGTAACGTTGATATCATAAGATTTATAATTGGCTATACGAACAGTCTGACGTCGGTTCTCAAGATAGCTTTCAATCCAAGCTAGGAGGCTTCCCTCAATACCGAACATCTTCAGTTTGTGAACTAAAGCCCTATGATTTACCCTATCGAATGCCTTTGAGAAGTCCGTGTAAATTGAATGTAATTCACCCGTAGTCTCAAAAGCATTCGATATGTCGTCAACGTACGTCAGCAGATTTAGTTCAGTGGACCGTTTGTGTCTGAAACCAAACTGCTGGTCAATCAACAGACTGTCGACCAGAGGTGTTAGGAAGTCGCATATTAGATTTTCAAACAGTTTTGGTATAGTACTCAAAATACTGATGCCTCTGTAGTTCGATACATCTGATTTATTGCCAGATTTAAATATAGGTGTGACGTAACTTGTTTTCCATACAGAAGGAAAGATCCCAAGGGTCAGCGATAAGTTAAAGATGTGATATAAGGGCGTGCTAGTAAAAACTACACGTTTTAAAAGAGATGGAGGTATTCCATCGGGTCCAGGACCTTTATTGGTGTCTAAATTGGAGAGTTTGGTATAGATGTCAGATATTTTGATGTTATAGAGGGGAATGTTTAAGTTGTTATATTGAAAAGGTATTCTAGAGATATCACAAGTGTTGTTGGTATAAACTGAAGAAAAGAAGTCAGCAAATAGGTTTACTATTTCAATACCTTGTGAGCTTGTTGTTCCGTTTAATGATAACTCGCTGGGAAAGTTGGAGGTTTTTCTTTTGGCATTAAAATAGTTCCAGAAACTTTTCATATTCTGAGGTATTGAGGATTCAGTTGTTGATATATAGTTTTGGTAGGATTCCTTTGATAATCGTTTACATATTGATCTTAGTCTTGCGAACTCCTGATAGTCTTGTGGTGACTTGGTTGCTTTAAATTTTATATGTGCTTTTTTTTTTATATTACGCAATTTTTCAATTCTTTTGAATACCATATAGGAAATGTACAATTACTATACTTTTTCAATGGTACATACAAATCTATAACTTGATAGAGAATATTATAAAGAATCTCAATCATGGTGTCAAGAGGTTGATCGACCAATAGTAAATCCCAGTTTACCGCTGACATAAACAGCACAATCGAATTGTAATCAGCATTTTTAAAGTCTCTGTAGAAGCCTTGAGGTATTAAGCCCTGATCGGTGCTTTTGGTTATGTCAATGGTAAAGGTTAAGGGTGGGTGGTATAGATCAGGTTGTACAATATTAAAGTCAGCTTTTTCAACAAGACTGCCCAGAGTTTGCAAGAAGATTAGGTCAAGAATTGAGTTAACATGATTAGTGACATGATTGGATTGGAATAAATTATGGAATGCACACATATTAGACAGTATGTCTAACGATTCAGATTCAGCTAAAGATGAGTTAAATAGAGGTATTGCTGTAGAACTAAGATTATTCACAGACCAGGCGCTATGCGGTAGGTTAAAGTCTCCGAGAATACATAAGTGAGCGGTAGGAAATTCCTCACAAATGCGATCTACTTCTTCATTGAAAGCAACATAAGCAGCAACCGGTGACTTGGGGGGAAAGTAGGCTGCAGCAAGTATTACCGGATTGATGTCTTGGCCAGCTAGTACAAATAAGAATTCGTAGAATGGAGAGGACTGTATAACTTTGGACTTAATGTCCTTGGTAACTGCAATGAGGACTCCACCTCCCCTAGCATGAATGCTTGTTTCTTGTGTCCTGTCTTTTCTGTAGATGGAATAATTAAACATGTTCAGTTCTGCATCCGATATATTTGGGGTCAACCCTGTTTCACTCAGTACAATGATGTCATGCTGACAAGACGTCACGTTTATTAGAAGTTCTGCCAGCTTTGTTCGTAGGCCACGTACATTTTGATAATAGATAGATAGTTTTTCGTTAGAGTTGGATATCGGTGGATTTTGCCTATCTAGTATTTTGTAACTACTTGAGGAATACCTTTTATATATTGTATGTGAGCGACTTCGCCATTGGAACGCCTCTGTATTAGCTGTTGTTGAGCGGATTTGTTCAGTTCCTGCTGTCTTCTAGTATAGTCAGGGTTGATGAAGACATTGCTACCTTTTAACTTAGATTTTCCTTTCAACACTTGGAGGGCTTCGTCTTTACTAGCAAATTCCACCCGGCTACGGATGGCACACATCTAGTTTTCTGGCTATATATTGTCACTCTTCGAGGGGGATTGAGATTGATTGAGGAGTATCCTTATCTGTTCGGTTCATGTAACCTGAAAAAATTTGAAATTTTAAGTAAGTAGTTTTAAGTTAACATTATACCCAATTAGGATAGGGACCAATTACTGTTAACCCTCTGGGGTATTTGGGCATGAAGTGCCATATAAGATGTATGATGCTGTTGACATAGAGTAAAAAAAGCCTCTTTCAAGGCGTTGGTGGTTGTGTTGGTGATAAATATGGTTGGTACATTTGTTAAGCGTCCTTTTTGGAGGGGGTCGTGTCGTGAAATGCCGCATTTGGCCCATTTCAGAAAATTAATGTAAAATATTATTTTTCATAAAATATATTTTGTATAATTCGGAAAAAAGTTCGAATGAAATCTAGAGTGAAAACACTCGAAATATAGTATTGTGATTGCGAATTGCAGGGTTACGCCCCTTTTGACAATTCCGACCTATAACGAGCCGCCATTCTAGAGTCTCGTCTCGTATCGTATAGTATCGTTTCGTTTCCTTTCGAATCGTATCCTATCGTATCCTATCCTATTGTATCTATTCGTATCCTATCGTATCCTATCGTATCCCGTTTCGTATCGTTTCGTTTCCTTTTGTTTGAATCGTATCTCATCATATCCTATCATATCCTATCGTATCCTATCATATCCTATCATATCCTATCGTATCCTATCGTATCCAATCGTATCCAATCGTATCCAATCGTATCCTATCGTATCCTATTGTATCCATGTATCCTATCGTATCCTATCGTATCGTTTCGTTCCATTCCGTTTCGTTAAAACTTACCTGAGTTTTTTTTCACTATAGTTCGTTTTTCTTAAAAAACAACTATATTCCCGGCTACGGAAGGCCAAACAGCTATACTCCCGGCTACGGATGACCAAACAGCTATATTCCCAGCTACGGATGGCCAAACAGCTATATACCCCGCTACGGATGGCACACATCTAGTTTTCTGGCTATATATTGTCAAAAAAAAAAAACCTTTAAGGCGTTGGGTTTTTGGTGATAAATATGGCCAAACAGCTATATACCCCGCTACGGATGGCACACATCTAGTTTTCTGGCTATATATTGTCACTCTTTGAGGGGGATTGAGATTGATTGAGGAGTATCCTTATCTGTTCGGTTCATGTTACCTGAAAAAATTTGTAATTTTAAGTAAGTAGTTTTAAGTTAACATTATACCCAATTAGGATAGGGACCAATTACTGTTAACCCTCTGGGGTATTTGAGCATGAAGTGCCATATAAGATATATGAAGCTGTTGACATAAAGTAAAAAAAAAGCCTCTTTCAAGGCGTTGGTGGTTGTGTTGGTGATAAATATGGTTGGTACATTTGTTAAGCGTCCTTTTTGAAGGGGGTCGTGTCGTGAAATGCCGCATTTGGCCCATTTCAGCAAATTAATGTTGAATATTATTTTTCATAAAATATATTTTGTATAATTCGGAAAAAAGTTCGAATGAAATCTAGAGTGAAAACACTCGAAATATAGTATTGTAATTGCGAATTGCAGGGTTACGCCCCTTTTGACAATTCCGACCTATAACGAGCCGCCATCGTCTCGTATCGTATCGTATAGTATCGTATCGTTTCATATCGTTTCATATCGTTTCGTTTCTTTTCGTTTCGAATCGTATCCTATCCTAGTGTCTCCATTCGTATCCTATCGTATCCTATCGTATCCCGTTTCGTATCGTTTCCTTTAGTTTCCTTTTGTTTCGAATCGTATCTCATCATATCCTATCATATCCTATCGTATCCTATCATATCCTAGCGTATCCTATTGTATCCAATCGTATCCAATCGTATCCTATCGTATCCTATTGTATCCTATTGTATCCTATTGTATCCTATCGTATCCTATCGTATCGTTTCGTTCCATTCTGTTTCGTTCCGTTTCGTTAAAACTTACCTGAGTTTTTTTTTTCACTATAGTTCGTTTTTCTTAAAAAACAACTATATTCCCGGCTACAGAAGGCCAAACAGCTATATTCCCGGCTACGGATGGCCAAACAGCTATATTCCGTGCTTACTGGATGGCCAAACAGCTATATACCCTGCTACGGATGGCACACATCTAGTTTTCTGGCTATATATTGTCACTCTTCGGGGGGGATTGAGATTGATTGAGGAGTATCCTTATCCGTTCGGTTCATGTTACCTGAAAAAATTTGAAATTTTAAGTTAGTAGTTTTAAGTTAACATTATACCCAATTAGGATAGGGACCAATTACTGTTAACCCTCTGGGGTATTTGGGCATGAAGTGCCATATAAGATGTATGATGCTGTTGACATAAAGTAAAAAAAAAGCCTCTTTCAAGGCGTTGGTGGTTGTGTTGGTGATAAATATGGTTGGTACATTTGTTAAGCGTCCTTTTTGGAGGAGGTCGTGTCATGAAATGCCGCATTTGGCCCATTTCAGCAAATTAATGTAAAATATTATTTTTCATAAAATATATTTTGTATAATTCGGAAAAGAGTTCGAATGAAATCTAGAGTGAAAACACTCGAAATATAGTATTGTAATTGCGAATTGCAGGGTTACGCCCCTTTTGACAATTCCGACCTATAACGAAGTCGCACTTCTAACGTCTACGTTTCCTTTTTTCGAATCGTATCTCATCATATCCTATCATATCCTATCGTATCCTATCATATCGCATCCTATCGTATCCATTTGTATCCAATCGTATCCTATCGTATCCTATCGTATCCTATCGTATCGTTTCGTTCCATTCCGTTTCATTCCGTTTCGTTAAAACTCACCTGAGTTTTTTTTTCACTATAGTTCGTTTTTCTTAAAAAACAACTATATTCCCAACTTTGAAAGCAAACAACTATATTCCGGCTACGGATGGCCAAACAGCTATATTCCCAGCTACGATGGCCAAACAGCTATATACCCGGCTACGGATGGCACAATCTAGTTTCTGGCTATATATTGTCACTCTCGAGGGGATTGGATTGATTGAGGGTATCCTTATCTGTTCGGTTCATGTTACCTGAAAAATTTGAAATTTAAGTAAGTAGTTTAAAGTTAACATTATCCCAATTAGGATGGCCAATTACTGTTAACCCTCTGGGAAATTTGGCATGAAATGCCATATAAGATGTATGATGCTGTGACATAAAGTAAAAAGCCTCTTTCGGCGTTGGTGGTTGTGTTGGTGATAAATATGGTTTGGCATTTGTTAGCGTCCTTTTGGAGGGTCGTGTCGTGAAATGCCGCATTTGGCCCATTTCACAAATTAATGTAAATATTTTTTTCATAAAATATATTTGTATAATTCGGAAAGTTCGAATGAAATCTAGGTGAAACTATCAAATATATATTAATTGCAATTGCAGGGTTAAGCCTTTTGACAATTCGACCATAACGAAGCCATTCTAGACGTCGATCTAGGTCTGAAATCATACCCTATCGTATCGTTTAATATCGTTTCCTTTCGTTTCAATCGTATCATGTCTATCGGTATCCTATTGTATCCAATCGTATCCTATCGTATCCCATCGTATCCTATCGTATCGTTTCGTATCGTTTCCTTTTGTTTCGAATCGTATCTCATCATATCCTATCATATCCTATCGTATCCTATCATATCCTATCGTATCCTATCGTATCCAATCGTATCCAATCTTATCCTATCGCATACTATCGTATCCTATTGTATCCTATCGTATCGTTTCGTTCCATTCCGTTTCGTTAAAACTTACCCGAGTATTTTTTTCACTATAGTTCGTTTTTCTTAAAAAACAACTATATTCCCGGCTACGGAAGGCCAAACAGCTATATTCCCGGCTACGGATGGCCAAACAGCTATATTCCGGGCTACAGATGGCCAAACAGCTATATACCCTGCTACGGATGCCACACATCTAGTTTTCTGGCTATATATTGTCACTCTCCGAGGGGGATTGAGATTGATTGAGGAGTATCCTTATCCGTTCGGTTCATGTTACCTGAAAAAATTTGAAATTTTAAGTTAGTAGTTTTAAGTTAACATTATACCCAATTAGGATAGGGACCAATTACTGTTAACCCTCTGGGGTATTTGGGCATGAAGTGCCATATAAGATGTATGATGCTGTTGACATAAAGTAAAAAAAAAGCCTCTTTCAAGGCGTTGGTGGTTGTGTTGGTGATAAATATGGTTGGTACATTTGTCAAGCGTCCTTTTTGGAGGGGGTCGTGTCGTGAAATGCCGCATTTGGCCCATTTCAGCAAATTAATGTTAAATATTATATTTCATAAAATATAATTTGTATAATTCGGAAAAAAGTTCGAATGAAATCTAGAGTGAGAACACTCGACATATAGTATTGTAATTGCGAATTGCAGGGTTACGCCCCTTTTGATAATTCCGACCTATAATGAGCCGCCATTCTCGTCTCGTAGCGTATAGTATCGTATCGTTTCATATCGTTTCGTTTCCTTTCGTTTCGAATCGTATCCTATCCTATTGTCTCCATTCGTATCCTATCGTATCCTATCGTATCCCGTTTCGTATCGTTTCCTTTCGTTTCCTTTTGTTTTGAATCGTATCTCATCATATCCTATCATATCCTATCGTATCCTATCATATCCTAGCGTATCCCATTGTATCCAATCATATCCAATCGTATCCTATCGTATCCTATTGTATCCTATTGTATCCTATCGTATCCTATCGTATCGTTTCCTTCCATTCTGTTTCGTTCCGTTTCGTTAAAACTTACCTGAGTTTTTTTTTCACTATAGTTCGTTTTTCTTGAAAAACAACTATATTCCCGGCTAAGGAAGGCCAAACAGCTATATTCCCGGCTACGGATGGCCAAACAGCTATATTCCCGGCTACGGATGGCCAAACAGCTATATACCCCGCTACGGATGGCACACATCTAGTTTTCTGGCTATATATTGTCACTCTTCGAGGGGGATTGAGATTGATTGAAGAGTATCCTCATCCGTTCGGATCATGTTACCTGAAAAAATTTGAAATTTTAAGTAAGTAGTTTTAAGTTGACATTATACCCAATTAGGATAGGGACCAATTACTGTCAACCCTCTGGGGTATTTGGGCATGAAGTGCCATATAAGATGTATGATGCTGTTGACATAAAGTAAAAAAAATTAAGGAGCCTCTTTCAAGGCTTGGTTATATTTTGTATAATTCGGAAAAAAGTTCGAATGAAATCTAGAGTGAAAACACTCGAAATATAGTATTGTAATTGCGAATTGCAGGGTTACGCCCCTTTTGACAATTCCGACCTATAACGAGCCGCCATTCTAGACGTCTCGTTTCCTTTCGTTTCAAATCGTATCTCATCATATCCTATCATATCCTATCGTATCCTATCATATCATATCCTATTGTATCCACTCGTATCCAATCGTATCCTATCGTATCCTATCGTATCCTATCGTATCCTATCGTATCGTTTCGTTCCATTCCGTTTCATTCAGTTTCGTTAAAACTCACTATAGTTCGTTTTTCTTGAAAAACAACTATATTCCCGGCTACGGAAGGCCAAACAGCTATATTCCCGGCTACGGATGGCCAAACAGCTATATTCCCAGCTACAGATGGCCAAACAGCTATATACCCGGCTACGGATGGCACACATCTTGTTTTCTGGCTATATATTGTCACTCTTCGAGGGGGATTGAGATTGATTGAGGAGTATCCTTATCTGTTCGGTTCATGTTAACTGAAAAATTTGAAATTTTAAGTAAGTAGTTCTAAGTTAACATTATACCCAATTAGGATAGGGACCAATTACTGTTAACCCTCTGGGGTATTTGGGCATGAAATGCCATATAAGATGTATGATGCTGTTGACATAAAGTAAAAAAAAAGCCTCTTTCAAGGCGTTGGTGGTTGTGTTGGTGATAAATATGGTTGGCACATTTGTTAAGCGTCCTTTTTGGAGGGGGTCGTGTCGTGAAATGCCGCATTTGGCCCATTTCAGGAAATTAATGTAAAATATTATTTTTCATAAAATATATTTTGTATAATTCGGAAAAAAGTTCGAATGAAATCTAGAGTGAAAACACTCGAAATATAGTATTGTAATTGCGAATTGCAGGTTTAAGCCCCTTTTGACAATTCCGACCTATAACGAGCCGCCATTCTAGACGTCTCGTCTCGTATCGTATCCTTTTGTATCGTTTCCTTTCGTTTCGAATCGTATCCTATCGTATCCTATCGTATCCTATCGTATCCTATTGTATCCAATCGTATCCTATCGTATCCCATCGTATCCTATCGTATCGTTTCGTATCGTTTCCTTTTGTTTCGAATCGTATCTCATCATATCCTATCATATCCTATCGTATCCTATCATATCCTATCGTATCCTATCGTATCCAATCGTATCCAATCGTATCCTATCGCATCCTATCGTATCCTATTGTATCCTATCGTATCGTTTCGTTCCATTCCGTTTCGTTAAAACTTACCTGAGTTTTTTTTTCACTATAGTTCGTTTTTCTTAAAAAACAACTATATTCCCGGCTACGGAAGGCAAATCAGCTATATTCCCGGCTACGGATGGCCAAACAGCTATATTCCCGGCTACAGATGGCCAAACAGCTATATACCCGGCTACGGATGGCACACATCTAGTTTTCTGGCTATATATTGTCACTCTTTGAGGGGGATTGAGATTGATTGAGGAGTATCCTTATCTGTTCGGTTCATGTTACCTGAAAAAATTTGAAATTTTAAGTAAGTAGTTTTATAATAATAATAATAATCTTTATTAGCATCAGCTCTCAATTATAAATAGTATAAATAAAATAGTAGTATAAATGTATAAATAAAATAGTATAGTATAAATAAAATAGCATAAATAAAGTACAGAACACATAAAATACAATGCACGAACAAGTTAAATTAGCAGTATAAAATCGAAATAATACAAGAAGAGATATTACAATGATGGGTTATAAACCTTTTATATATTTTACACACTGGCTTTTGAATTCTCTAAATGACGAGTTTTAAGTTAACATTATACCCAATTAGGATAGGGACCAATTACTGTTAACCCTCTGGGGTATTTGGGCATGAAGTGCCATATAAGATGTATGATGCTGTTGACATAAAGTAAAAAAAAAGCCTCTTTCAAGGTGTTGGTGGTTGTGTTGGTGATAAATATGGTTGGTACATTTGTTAAGCGTCTTTTTTGGAGGGGGTCGTGTCGTGAAATGCCGCATTTGGCCCATTTCAGCAAATTAATGTTAAATATAATTTTTCATAAAATATATTTTGTATAATTCGGAAAAAAGTTGTAAGATGTATGATGCTGTTGACATAAAGTAAAAAAAAAGCCTCTTTCAAGGCGTTGGTGGTTGTGTTGGTGATAAATATGGTTGGTACATTTGTTAAGCGTCCTTTTTGGAGGGGGTCGTGTCGTGAAATGCCGCATTTGGCCCTTTTCAGCAAATTAATGTTAAATATTATTTTTCATAAAATATATTTTGTATATTTCGGAAAAAAGTTCGAATGAAATCTAGAGTGAAAACACTCGAAATATAGTATTGTAATTGCGAATTGCAGGGTTACGCCCCTTTTGACAATTCCGACCTATAACGAGCCGCCATTCTAGACGTCTCGTATCGTATAGTATAGTATCGTATCGTATCCTATCCTATCGTATCGTTTCGTATCGTTTCCTTTCGTTTCGAATCGTTTTGAATCGTATCCTATCGTATCCTATCGTATCCTATTGTATCAAATCGTATCCTATCGTATCCTATCGTATCGTTTCCTTTTCGTTTCCTTTTGTTTCGAATCGTATCTCATCATATCCTATCATATCCTATCGTATCCTATCATATCCTATCGTATCCTATCGTATCCAATCGTATCCAATCGTATCCTATCGTATCCTATCGTATCCTATCGTATCCTATCGTATCGTTTCGTTCCATTCCGTTTCGTTAAAACTTACCTGAGTTTTTTTTTCACTATAGTTCGTTTTTCTTAAAAAACAACTATATTCCCGGCTACGGAAGGCCAAACAGCTATATTCCCGGCTACAGATGGCCAAACAGCTATATACCCGGCTACGGATGGCACACATCTAGTTTTCTGGCTATATATTGTCACTCTTCGAAGGGGATTGAGATTGATTGAGGAGTATCCTTATCGGTTCGGTTCATGTTACCTGAAAAAATTTGAAATTTTAAGTAAGTAGTTTTAAGTCAACATTATACCCAATTACGATAGGGACCAATTACTGTTAACCCTCTGGGGTATTTGGGCATGAAGTGCCATATAAGATGTATGATGCTGTTGACATAAAGTAAAAAAAAAGCCTCTTTCAAGGCGTTGGTGGTTGTGTTGGTGATAAATATGGTTGGTACATTTGTTAAGCGTCTTTTTTGGAGGGGGTCGTGTCGTGAAATGCCTCATTTGGCCCATTTCAGCAAATTGATGTTAAATATTATTTTTCATAAAATATATTTTGTATAATTCGGAAAAAAGTTCGAATGGAATCTAGAGTGAAAAGACTCGAAATATAGTATTGTAATTGCGAATTGCAGGGTTACGCCCCTTTTGACAATTCCGACCTATAACGAGCCGCCATTCTAGACGTCTCGTCTCGTATCATATCGTTTCGTTTCCTTTCGAATCGTTTTGAATCGTATCCTATCGTATCCTATATTATCCTATCGTATCCTATTGTATCCAATCGTATCCTATCGTATCCTATCGTATCGTTTCGTATCGTTTCCTTTCATTTCCTTTTGTTTCGAATCGTATCTCATCATATCCTATCATATCCTATCGTATCCTATCATATCCTATCGTATCCTATCGTATCCAATCGTATCCAATCGTATCCTATCGTATCCTATCGTATCCTATTGTATCCTATCGTATCGTTTCGTTCCATTCCGTTTCGTTAAAACTTACCTGAGTTTTTTTTTCACTATAGTTCGTTTTTCTTAAAAAACAACTATATTCCCCGCTACGGAAGGCCAAACAGCTATATTCCCGGCTACGGATGGCCAAACAGCTATATTCCCGGCTACAGATGACCAAACAGCTATATACCCGGCTACGGATGGCACACATCTAGTTTTCTGGCTATATCTTGTCACTCTTCGAGGGGGATTGAGATTTATTGAGGAGTATCCTTATGTGTTCGGTTCATGTTACCTGAAAAATTTTGAAATTTTAAGTAAGTAGTTTTAAGTTAACATTATACCCAATTAGGATAGGGACCAATTACTGTTAACCCTCTGGGGTATTTTGGCATGAAGTGCCATATAAGATGTATGATGCTGTTGACATAAAGTAAAAAAAAAGCCTCTTTCAAGGCATTGGTGGTTGTGTTGGTGATAAATATGGTTGGTACATTTGTTAAGCGTCCTTTTTGGAGGGGGTCGTGTCGTGAAATGCCACATTTGGCCCATTTCAGCAAATTAATGTTAAATATTATTTTTCATAAAATATATTTTGTATAATTCGGAAAAAAGTTCGAATGAAATCTAGAGTGAAAACACTCGAAATATAGTATTGTAATTGCGAATTGCAGGGTTACGCCCTTTGACAATTCCGACCTATAACGAGCCGCCATTCTAGAAGTCTCGCTCGTTTGTTGCCTTTCCTTTTGTTTCGAATCGTATCTCATCATATCCTATCATATTCTATCGTATCCTATCGTATCCATTCGTATCCAATCGTATCCTATTGTATCCTATCGTATCCTATCGTATCCTATTGTATAGTTTCGTTCCATTCCGTTTCGTTAAAACTTACCTGAGTTTTTTTTTCACTATAGTTCGTTTTTCTTAAAAAACAACTATATTCCCGGCTACGGAAGGCCAAACAGCTATATTCCCGGCTACGGATGGCCAAACAGCTATATTCCCGGCTACAGATGGCCAAACAGCTATATACCCGGCTACGGATGGCACACATCTAGTTTTCTGGCTATATATTGTCACTCTTCGAGGGGGATTGAGATTGATTGAGGAGTATCCTTATCTGTTCGGTTCATGTTACCTGAAAAAATTTGAAATTTTAAGTAAGTAGTTCTAGAGAGAATATGTTTATTGTTGATAAGAGTTATCTCTTGTTAACAAACACAATGTTATACATTAAGATTATCGATAATCAGTCAATTTAAAAAATTTGTACAGCTTATTTTAAAATTATAACAGACATTAGCTTATTGTAAATAGATAAGTTTTCACAATAACATTAATAAAATGTAATATAATACAATAAAAGGACATAAATAATACAGAATAAACAGATAATATAAAAAGATGAAAAGATTGGTATACTTAATGAACTAGGATATCACAGTGTGTCATTAAAGTAATCTTGTAGATTATAGTAGGCTTTATCACTCAATATGCTTTTTGTTTTTTTTTTTCAGTAGTTTTAGCGATGTTGTTTCTTTAATTTGTAGCGGGAGTTTATTGTACATCTTAATACCATTATATATAAGTGAGTTATGCGTCAAAGTTGAATTGGGTATTGGAAGCCTGAGTTGGTTAGCTTGACGGGTTGAATATGCAGTGTTTGTGACTTCATAATTAGCTCTGTTCTTGTGGATTATGGTCACTGTTTCCATTATATATATTGAAATTTTTTATTCAAGTTAAGTATTGGAAGCTTTTTCTGTAAGACAAAGACTGACTGCATAAGTGTGTTACAGCAACCTCCCCAGAAGGCTATACCATACCGCAGTTGGGAATCTATCAATGCGTAGTACACAGTCTTAGCGTTGGGAAAATCTAACTCTTTCACAACATTTCTTAGCGCGTAACATCCAGATGCTAATTTTTTATTGAGCTGTCTGATGTGTTCGTCAAATTTTAGATTTTTATCTAGATGGACTCCTAGAAATTTCGATGTGGTGCTGTTTTCGATAGTGTTTGTTCCTAAAGAGATATCTGAAAATGTACATTTGAATGCTATTACATTGGTTTTTTTGGTGTTAAGTGTTAGGAAATTAGAGTCGCACCAATCTTTTACTTTAATCATATCTGCACTCATTCTGGTATGCAGCCTGTCTTTGTCTTTGTCATGCCATATTAATGTAGTATCGTCGGCAAAGACGGTGAGTTTTCCTGTAATTGAGATGTTAGTCAGATCGTTGATGTATAGGAGAAACAGGACGGGACCCAGAACAGAGCCTTGCGGTACGCCATATTTCACATCACTGATACTCGAATCCGAAGACGTCCTTACAATTTGCTTTCTTGCAGTGAGATATGATCTTATCCAAGCATGACTGTTGTCCCTAAAACCGTATCTGCTAAGTTTTTGCAGTAGTATATCATGGTTGACACAGTCAAATGCCTTAGAGAAGTCACATAGAACCGCTGCAGTTGTTTCCGCGTTGTTGATTTCATTATAAACTGTCTGCAGGAGAGCAAATATGGCATCGGATGTATTTTTTGTTTTTTTGGAAGCCATACTGACTTGCACTCAGTATATTGTTGTTGTCTACAAATTCCATGATTCTCCGTTTTACTAATTTTTCAATTATTTTTTGCTAATGTTGGGATAAGGGATATTGGTCTGAAGTTCGCCGGTTCATCTTTATTGCCACCTTTGTGGATCGGGATCACTACCGAGGTTTTGAGGAAATGCGGAAAAATTCCCTCTGTGAATGATCTATTGATAAGTTCGACCAGGACATTAAGTGCATCGTCAGGAAGGTTTTCAAATATTTTTTATTGAGATGTCATCTAAACCAGAGGCCTTTTGTTTTTTATGTCTCGGATTACCTCTTTCAATTCAGTTAGATTAGAGCTGTTCAAAGAAAGGAATTTTTTATATTGACACTTTCTAGGTAAATTAATGGGTCATGAGTTGGAGTGATGAGATCATTAAGTTTTGCGGCTATGGAACAATAAAAATTGTTTAAGGTTTCCGGCTTTAAGTTCAGATCAGTTGGAGTTGCTTTAACCTCTTTTCCCCTAAGTTCATTAATTATTGCCCAGCTTTCTTTAGCTTTGTTGTCAGAATCGTCTATTCTTTTATTAAAATATGCGTTCTTCATAGCTCTGATGATTTTCCTGTATATTCTCCTATAATTATTGAAATAATTATGGAAAAAGATATCATCAGTGAATTTTCTGATATGATGAAGTGACCTAAGGTTTCTAGACGAGATTTTTATGCCTTTTGTGATCCAAGGTTTGAGTTTTTTCTTATTTATTCTGATTTTAGGAAATGCTATTTGAAATTTATTTACAATTTCTTCGTAGAAGGTTTTGAAGGGATCTTCTGCTAGCAGTAGGTTAGACCATGTGATTTCTGAGCATTTGTGATAAAACCTATGATAATTCTTTGTACTATAAATTCTTCCATAGTTATGTTTTTTGGTATTTCTATGAATCAGAGTGATTGTGGTATATATAGCTTCGTGGTCTGACAAACCGGATGGTAAAACTATACATGAGGTAGTAGAATCGTCAATATTTGAACAAACATAGTCAATCATGGTTGATGAGTACTGTGATATGCGAGTAGGAGATGTAACATAATTTGAGATGTTGAATGAATCAGCATATTTGTTAATCTCTGATGGTTTTGTCATTTTTTGTCCGAAAATTAATATTGAAATCACCAGCTAAGATGATTTTTGATCGGAGAGGATTTTAAAGAAGATCTTCTAATTTATCTAAGAATATATGGGCATTCGATGTAGGTGTTCTGTAGATACATGCGACATAAAGATTCAGTTTTTTTGAGAATACCAAGGTTATTTCAAATTGTTTTTCTTCACGCATATCACAGTACATCTCAGCCTTATTGAACGACATATCTAGGAATGAGTTGTGGACAAGAATAGCTGTTCCGCCATGGAGTGAGTTAGTTCTACTATAACTAGATACAATGCTGTAGTCAGGTATGTGAATAGGCTCGTCAGGTTTAAGCCAGTGTTCCGAAAGCAGTACCAATTTTGGATAACCTTGCTGTTCGAGTAATATATATAATTCATCTGCTTTGTTACGGACAGACTGGATGTTAAGGGAGAGAATGGATATCATATTGTCGGTGGTGGCCTGGCTTCTAGAAGAAAATTTGCACTTTCACTATCTTCATCACTACTAACATCACCTCTAACATCATTGTTATCACTGTTTTCCTCTTGATTCGTCATATCAAATTCCCCTTCAGTGCTGCTGTTCGTCCTTTCTTCATCAGCTCTTCCTGAACTCTGATTTATCATCGATTTTTTTTTATCAACTTTATTGACATTTGTATGTTTTTTTTTCAAGGTACAATGAGGTATAGATGCGTTGCAACATTGGGGGTTGCTTTCGATGAGATGAAGAATTGCTCTACTTAGGAACAATTTCCCGAAGCTACTTATTTGGAGTCCATTTCTTTCGTAGTTTGTTCGTCTCAGGATGTTATTGCATTCTAAGATCTTCATATGGTTAGCTCTTACGTGGAATAGATCATGTTGTAAAGATAAATTATTTTCGTATATGTCTAAATTTTTATCTTTGTTTAAGTTAACATTATACCCAATTAGGATAGGGAGCAATTACTGTTAACCCTCTGGGGTATTTGGGCATGAAGTGCCATATAAGATGTATGATGCTGTTGACATAAAGTAATAAAAAAGCCTCTTTCAAGGCGTTGGTGGTTGTGTTGGTGATGAATATGGTTGGTACATTTGTTAAGCGTCCTTTTGGAAGGGGTCGTGTCGTGAAATGCCGCATTTGGCCCATTTCAGCAAATTAATGTTAAATATTATTTTCATAAAACTATATTTTGTATAATTCGGAAAAAGTTCGAATGAAATCTAGAGTGAAAACACTCGAAATATAGTATTGTAATTGCGAATTGCAGGGTTACGCCCCTTTTGAAATTCCGACCTATAAGAGCCACCATTCTAGACGCGCTCGTCTCATGACGTCATAAGTTCGTATCGTATCCTATCGTATCGTTCCTTCATCGTTTTGAATCGTATCCTATCGTATCCTATATGTATCCTATCGTATCCTATGTATCCTATCGTATCCTATCATCCTATCGTATCCTATGTATCCTTTGAGTATCGTTATCGTTTCCTTTCGTTTCCTTTTGTTTCGAAGATCGTATCTCATCATATCCTATCATATCCTATCGTATCCTATCATATCCTATCGTATCCTATCGTATCCTATCGTATCCTATCTATCAATCCGTATCCTATCGTATCCTATCATCCTAAATTCGTATCCTATCGTATCCTATCGTATCTTTCGTTCCATTCCGTTTTCGTTAAAACTTACCTGAGTTTTTTTCCACTATAGTTCGTTTTCTTAAAAACAACTATATTCCACGGAAGGCCAAACAATATTCCCGGCTACGGATGGCCAAACAGCTATATTCCCGCTACGGATGGTCAAACAGCTATATACCCAGCTACGGATGGCAACATCTAGTTTTCTGGCTATATAATGTCACTCTTCGAGGGGATTGAGATTGATTGAGGAGTATCCTTATCTGTTCGGTTCATGTTACCGAAAAATTTGAAATTTTAAGAAAGTAGTTTTAATTTAAACCCCCCCCCCCCCCCCCCCCCCCCGGGGGGGGGGGGGGGGGGGGGGGGGGGGGGGGGGGGGGGATTTGGCCCATTTCAGCAAATTAATGTTAATATTTTTTCATAAAATATATTTTGTATAATTCGGAAAAAGTTCGAATGAAATCAGAGTGAAAACACTCGAAATATAGTATTGTAATTGCGAATTGCAGGGTTACCCCTTTTGACAATTCCGACCTATAACGAGCCTCATTCTAGACTCGTCCCGTATCGTAATAATCTATCGTATCTATAGTTCGATCGTTCTATACGCATCGTTTCAGTATCCTTTCCTTCGAATCTGAATCGTATCCTATCGTATCTGTATCCTCGTATCCCATCGTATCCTATGTATCCTATCGTATCCTATCGTATCCCTGTATCGTTTCGTATCGTTTCGTATATTTCCTTTCGTTTCCTTTTGTTTCCAAACGTATCTCATCATATCCTATCATATCCTATCTATCCTATCATATCCTATCGTATCCTATCGATCCAATCGTATCCATCGTATCCTATCATATCCATCGTATCCCATCGTATCCTATCGATCCTCATCATCATCCTATCGTATCCTATCGATCCTTCGTTCCATCGTTCTTGTTCGTTCCCGTTAAACTACCTGAGTTTTTTTCACTAAGTCGTTTTCAAAAACAACATATTCCCGGCTACGGAGGCCAACAGCTTATTCCCGGCTACTGGATATCCAAACAGCCTATACCCGGCCGGATGGCAACATCTAGTTTTCATATATATGTCACCTTCGAGGGGGATTGAGATTGATTGAGGAGATCCTATCTGTTCGGTTCATTTACCGAAAAATTTGAAATTTGAAGTATTTTAAGTTAACTTATACAAGGATAGGACCATACTGTTAACCCTCTGGGGTATTTGGCATGAAGTGCCATATAAGATGTATGATGCTGTGAATAGAAAAAAGCCCTTTCAATGTGGTTGTGTTGATAAATGTGGTACATTTGTGAGTCTTTGAGGTCGTCGTGAAAGCCGCATTTGGCCCATTTCAGCAAATTAATGTTAATATTTTTCATAAAAATATTTTGTAATTCGAAAAAAGTTGAATGAAATCAGAGTGACTGAAATATAGTATTGTATTGCGAATTGCAGGGTTACGCCCTTTTGAAATTCGACCTAAGAGCCCATCGTTCTTTCTTTCGTTTCCTTTTGTTTCAAATCGTATCTCATCATATCCTATCATATCCTATCGTATCCATCATATCCTATCGTATCTTATCATCGTATCCTTTCCATCTATCATGTATCCATCTATCCCATCCTATCTATTGTATCTATGTACTGTATCGTTTCGTTCCATTCCGTTTGTTAATTACCTGAGTTTTTTCACTAAGTGTTTCTAAACAACTATATTCCCAATTCTAAGCCAAACAGCTATTTCCCACTAGGATTCAAACGCTATATACCACTACGGATCACATCTAGTTTCTGGCTATATATTACTCTTCGAGGGGATTAGATTATTGGGTATCTATCTGTTCGTTCATTTACCTGAAAAATTTGAAATTTAAGAATTTTTAAGTTAACATTATACCCAATTAGGATGGGACCAATTACTTTAACCTCTGGGGTATTTGAGAAGTGCCATATAAGATGTATATGCTGTGACATAAAGTAAAAGCCTCTTTCAAGGCGTTGGTGGTTGTTTGGTGATAAATATGGTTGACATTTGTTAAGCGTCTTTAGGAGGGGTCGTGTCGGAAATGCCGCATCTGGCCCATTTCAGCAAATTAATGTTGAATATTATTTTTCATAAAATATATTTTGTATAATTCGGAAAAAAGTTGGAATGAAATCCAGAGTGAAAACACTCGAAATATAGTATTGTAATTGCGAATTGCAGGGTTACGCCCCTTTTGACAATTCCGACTCTATAACGAGCCGTCATTCTAGACGTCTCGTCTCGATATAGTATCGTTAGTATGTATCGTATGGTATCGTATCGTTTCGTATCGTTACGTATCGTTTCGTTTCGTTTCGTTTCGTTTCCTTTCGAATCGTATCCCTATCGTATCCTATCGTATCCTATCGTATCCCATCGTATCCTATGGTCTTTCTTTTTTCGCACAAGGTGGGCTGGTTCCGAAGAACCCCGTACCGTAGGCCTCTCTATTTGGGCCCATTGTTGCGCCCACTTGTTCTGAAACTCAGCTGGGCATGCTGATTTCATTGACAAAATTCAGCAGCTTCCTCAGCTGAATCTCCTTGACGTCCTCTGGGTTCAGAATTATGCTCCCAAGGTTGATCTCCCTCTGGTGCACCAAGGCTGGGCACTCAGTGAGGATGTCGACGATGTCCGTCATCTTCCAGGCACCATCTGCATGGGGATCATCTGTGATCCGATGAGCTCCATGTGCCTGTTCAGGTGATTATGTCCCGTTAGGAGCCCAGTCACAGTCTTGATGTCCCGTCTGTTAAGTGACGGATCTCTTTAGACATGTTTTTCCCTTGGCTCCTTTATGTGGAGCTTTGATTGCCTCATGCCTGGCGCCTCTTGCCATGTTTTTGGGAACTGCTTCTGGCAGTTCCTCCATGTTGAATTGCCAGGCTGCTGGGTATTCAGGATGGGTTCAGGTCCAATTGGGGTTTTCCCGATCCTATCTTGGCTAATCTGTCAGCATCCTCGTTCCCAGGGACACCTGAGTGTCCGGGAACCATATGAGCTGACTTTGCTTGTTTTTCGATAAACTTTCTATGGCGTTTCTACCTCGTACACCAGTTTGGATACAATCCTATTTCCGCCTAACGCCATAATAGCAGCTTTGCTGTCGAGTGAGATGGCAGTAGGCCATCGACTTTTATTATCGAGATTTTCCTGGACACAGGTGAGTATGATATACTTCAGCCTGGAACACTGAGGCATATTTGCCTAAAGGAACTGAGATTTCTCTCTTTGTTCCTTCTTCGTAGACCCCTGCGCCGGACATTCCCCCAAATCTTGATCCATCTGTGTACCAGGTTGATCCTTGGTTTGAAGGTCTGTCAGGCGCATTTTCTTTCCATTCCTGCCTTGTGGGGATGGTTATGAGTGGGTATTTTTTTCTAAAATCCAGAACAGGCGGGGTGCTGTCTCTTTCCATTAATAGAACTGGACATCCTTCCTTTGCCCTGTTCCAGATAGCTGAGTGTCCATGGTCTGCCTCAGTACCGATCCATTGGCTTGCGCCATTGAGTCTGTATGCAGCACGCATGGCTTCATGCTCAATGACAAGGTGCAGAGGTGGTAGTCCTGAGTAGAACTTCTAGAGCTCTGGTAGGCGTGGTCCTCATGGCACCTGTTATTCCTAGACAAACCAGTCGTTGTACTTTATCAAGTTCATTTCTGGACTTGCCTTTGTAGTACCGGTCCACAAATGATGGATCCATACGTTGGTATCGGGCGAATGATCGCCGTGTATATCCAGTGTAGGGTTTTGAGTGTCAAGCCCACGTGTTGCCGAAGGCTCTTCTGCATGCCCAGTAGGGCAGGTAGCCTTCTTGGTTCGATTTTCAATCTGTTCGTTCCAGGTCAGCTTGGAGTCTATGATGACTCCAAGGTGTTTGATCGACGCTTTATACGGAAGTGGTCTTCCTGAGATTAGTATCTCTGGAAGAGTTCCCATTGCGTTTCTTGGTGAAGAGTACCAAGTCCGCTTTTCTGGGTTGACTCTCAGCCCCGGCAGAACACCACTGTTCTACTCTGCCAGAGCTTTCATAATGTTTTCTCCTAGCGGGTTTACCGGTTGGTCTTGAGCCAACATTACTAAGTCCTGACTCATTCAGTTCTGTAAGAAGCTCGTTTACTACTAGGCACCATAAAGGGGTGATAAAACTCCTCCTTGTGGACACCCCTTGATACCTTGGCACCTACGGTTCTCACGTTTAATTCTGCTGTTACCACTCGTTTGTGATAGCATGGGCTTTGATCCACCTAATAAGGGTGGGATCGATTCCGTGCCGCGCCGCAGCGTGGCAGATAGATTCAAATGACGTATTGTCAAAGCTCCTTCAATGTCGATAGAGACCCCCATTGCGGCTGTCCACTGGCCAGTACTCTCTTTATCCTATATACAAGGTGGTGGAGAGCTGTGTCCGTGGACTTTCCTGTTTGGTAGGCATATTGTTGCTTGTGCAGCGATTGTTCTCTGATGTGCCGATCTACCAGCCTTTCGAGCGTTTTCATGAAAAGGATGTCAGGCTGATAGGTCGGTAGCCTTGGCCTGGGGTAGTCGGTTTTCCCAGGTTTTGAAATAAATACGATCTTTACTGGCCTCCATGCTCTGGTATGTAGCCAGGGCCGAACATGATCGAAATATTCTCATGATCAGGAGGATGATGCTATCCAGTCCCTCTTGGAGACAGCCGGAAATATGCCATCCCCCCTGGTGATTTGAAGGTGAAGGATTTTACAGCCATCTTACCTTCTCATACGTTACCACTCTTGAGGGCCGTTTTGTAGTCCATCTGAGATTTTCTCATGGGGCTCGTCCTCAAGGGTGGCAGAGGGTCGGTTCTGATTCAGGGAAGTGTGTGGAATCAGGTGTTGTAAAAGTCTCCTCCACTGATGTAGTTTCCGTCCCATCAGGTAGGGACAGTGTACCCCTCCCTTCCCCGGATCTTTTGAAAGAATTTTGCAGAGCCTTGCTGCTGAGGACATTGTGTTAATGTTCCCGCAGAGGCACGCCAATATCTCTTTGGGATTGCCGTATGGCTTTTGTACTCTCTCTGGGCAGATCTATAGTTGTCCCAGTGGAGTGGGTACCTGCGTTTTTTTGCCTTGTTTAGAAGCTTTCTTGTTTTCCTCCGGTGGTCCTCGATTTCCGAGTTCCACCAAGGCGTTTGCATTGTCTGTCCTCTCTTTGAGGGCAGCTATTTTCGTACGAGGAGCTATCGCCTTGTTTGGTACCCACTGCGGTATCTATCTCGGCTTCATTCCCGTACTTTGACGGTAATCCTACGAGTCTGCCTTTTAGTTCCTCTCAAAGGGTCCCATTTGGTGGCCCGTGTTTCTGTATACTTTCTTTTCCGATAGGTTTGGGTTATCTATCTTGAACAGGATGTGTCGATGGTCCGATAGGGACTCATCCTGTGACACTTTCCATGACTGGACTTCATTCGGTATCCTATGGTATCCTATCGTATCCTATAGTATCCTATCGTATCGTTTCGTATCGTTTCGTTTCCTTTCGTTTCCTGTTGTTTCAAATCGTATCTCATCATATCCTATCATATCCTATCGTATCCTATCATATCCTATCGTATCCTATCGTATCCAATCGTATCCAATCGTATCCTATCGTATCCTATCGTATCCTATCGTATCGTTTCGTTCCATTCCGTTTCGTTCTGTTTCGTTAAAACTTACCTGAGTTTTTTTCACTATGGTTCGTTTTTCTTGAAAAACAACTATATTCCGGCTACGGATGGCCAAACAGCTATACCCGGCTACGGATGGCACATCTAGTTTTCTGGCTATATATTGTCGCTCTTCGAGGGGATTGAGATTGATTGAGGGTATCCTTTTTCTGTTCGGTTCATGTTACCTGAAAAATTTGAAATTTTAAGTATAGTAGTTTTAATTTAACATTATACCGAATTAGGATAGGGACCAATTACTGTTAACCCTCTGGGGTATTTGGGCATTAAGTGCTATATAAGATGTATGATGCTGTTGACATAAAGTAAAAAGCCTCTTTCAAGGCGTTGGTGGTTAATGTTGGTGATAGATATGGTTTGGTACATTTGTTAAGCGTCCTTTTTGGAGGGTCGTGTCGTGAAATGCCGCATTTGGCCCATTTCAGCAAATTAATTTAAATTTTTTCATAAAATATATTTTGTATAATTCGGAAAAAGTTCGAGATGAAAACTAGAGTGAAAACACTCGAAATATAGTATTGTAATTGCGATTGCAGGGTTACGCCCCTTTGACAATTCCGACCTATACGGAGCCGCATTCTAGACGTCTCGTCTTCTCGTATAGTATCGTATTGTTTCGTATTGTTTTCGTATCGTTTCTTATCGTTTCGTTTCCTTTCGTTTCGTATCCCCATCGTATCGAATCGTATCCTATCATATCCTATCGTATCCTATCCATTTTGTATCCAATCGTATCCTATCGTATCCTTTTCGTATCCTATCAGTATCCTATCTATCGTTTCGTTCCATTCCGTTTTTTTTTTACTATAGTTCGTTTTTTTTAAAACAACTATATTCCCACTTCGGAAGGCAAACAGCTATATTCCCGGCTCGGATGGCACACATCAGTTTTCTGGCTATATATTGTCACTCTTCGGGGGGATTAGGATTGATTGAGGGTATCCTTATCTATTCGGTTCATGTTACCTGAAAAAATTTGAATTTTAAGTAAGTGTTTTAAGTTAACATTATACCCAATTAGGATAGGGACCAATTACTGTTAACCCTCTGGGGTATTTGGGCATGAAGTGCCATATAAGATGTATGATGCTGTTGACATAAAAGTAAAAAAAAAGCCTCTTTCAAGGCGTTGGTGGTTGTGTTGGTGATAGATATGGTTGGTACATTTGTTAAGCGTCCTTTTTGGAGGGGGTCGTGTCGTGAAATGCCGCTTTTGGCCCATTTCAGCAAATTAATGTAAAATATTATTTTTCATAAAATATATTTTGTATAATTCGGAAAAGTTCGAATGAAATCTAGAGTGAAGACA
This sequence comes from Gonioctena quinquepunctata, assembly GCA_018342105.1. NCBI lineage: Eukaryota > Metazoa > Arthropoda > Insecta > Coleoptera > Chrysomelidae > Gonioctena > Gonioctena quinquepunctata. Next base: position 30,477 of record JAFIRS010003723.1, on the reverse strand, counting down.
CTCGAAATATAGTATTGTAATTGCGAATTGCAGGGTTACGCCCCTTTTGACAATTCCGACCTATAACGAGCCGCCATTCTAGACGTCTCGTCTCGTATCGTTTCCTTTCGAATCATTTTGAATCGTATCCTATCGTATCCTATCGTATCCTATTGTATCCAATCGTATCCTATCGTATCCTATCGTATCGTTTCTTTTCCTTTCGTTTCCTTTTGTTTCGAATCGTATCTCATCATATCCTATCATTCCTATCGTTCCTATCTTATCCTATCGTATCCTATCGTATCCATCTAGAGTGAAAACACTCGAAATATAGTATTGTAATTGCGAATTGCAGGGTTACGCCCCTTTTGACAATTCCGACCAATGGCAAGCCGCCATTCTAGACCTCTCGTCTCGGTCTCGTATCGTATCCTATTGTATCCTATCGTATCGTTTCCTTTCGTTTCAAATCGTATCCTATCGTATCCTATCTTATCCAATCGTATCCAATCGTATCCTATCGTATCCTATCGTATCGTTTCGTTCCATTCCGTTTCGTTAAAACTTACCTGAGTTTTTTTTTCACTATAGTTCGTTTTTCTTAAAAAACAACTATATTTCCGGCTACGGAAGGCCAAACAGCTATATTCCCGGCTACGGATGGCCAAACAGCTATATTCCCGGCTACGGATGGCCAAACAGCTATATTCCCGGCTACGGATGGCATACATCTAGTTTTCTGGCCATATATTGTCACTTGTCATTTTCAAGTTTCATGTAGTGCTGCTGTGTAAAATATGTGCTCTGTTTAAAACAGTAATTTCAGTAAGAAATAATAAACATACAAAGTTATAACTTATATCAGTGTGTAGCTGGAAAGAATGAGTTTGAACAAAATCAATTGGAAGTGAAAACTGTGTGGTAATACTCAGGAAATCAGGGGACCTTTCCATTTGCCATTATTGAAATTGCCTTCAACGAGACACAGATAAATATATCTTTACTAAAAAAACACCAGCTGATAAGCAATTCTTAAAAACACTGAAAGTGGAAGCATAGACCATAGGCGTACTATTTTAAATTATTTAAAGTTGCAATCTGCCTTAAAATGGTCAATTTCGAATGCTGCAAACAAAAATCTTTTCCGGCTAGTTATTATATTTGCATTCGATGTTTCAATATTTTCCACAAGAGCTGCGCTATGGCAAACAAGCAAAAATTTTCATTTAAAGGAGATTTCAAGCTGACCTGCTGTGAAACTATTGACGAGTTGGACCCAAATAAGAGTCTTGATATAAGTATATTGGAACAGACAATCTCTGAAATTTCGGAAGAGAGTAACATAAGAGGAAAACATATAGAAAAACTACGAAAAGAAAATGAGATATTTGATGAAGAAGCAGTACAAAGAGAAGAAGAACTGGTGCAAATAATCAAGCAACAAGAGATCGCGATACAACAAGCTGAACGGAAAATAGGGGAAATGGAGAAAATAATTGAAACACTGATGAACAAAAGACGCGAAGACAACTTGTACCCAAACTGGATAGAACACAAAGAGCAAAACATACAAACGGATCCTAACACTTCATTGTAGTATGCAAACATGTTCTCCAATGACGAAGGACGAATCAACAAACATGTCGGGACCACAGCAATCATTGTATGATGAAACTAACCAATCCAACGAACATCTACACTATAGTATAAAAAATTTATAAAGGAAGAACTCAAGACTATCTGTTGATTACATAATTGAGAAAATTTCACAGACTAACCAAAATAGATGTGTTAAGGACTCCAATATTGATCTGGTGTCACTTTTGACAAACAAAGATAACTTGATCAGAGATATTTCCATTCGGTTTTACAATAAACCTAGGATACCATCGACCATCCAGCATACTATTAGTAATGAAGAATGTATGATGACCAACAACAAAAAAAACTCTGAGGCAGAAATAGAGCTCAGACCAACTCAGTTTTTTCGTGACAACACACAACATAAAAAAACATTCACTGAGCAGACACGAGGACAATGTCAAAGACCTCAGTCCTCTCGTACAAACATGTGGTCACAAAAAACGCGCAATTATCAACCAAGAACACAATATGAAGAAAAAAATCACCACTCAAGAAACAACAAACAATACAATGTTAACTCAAAACGCCACTACTCACCACAACTATACAAAAAAAGAAAACACAAATTCTGCATACAACACCCACGAAATTGGACACCCTAGAAACTACAACAGAGCTCCTTCAAGAACATACCGGCATCCTGGACCACATTACTCAACCAGAATCTTCCACAACAGCAGGTACAATCACAATGTTTCCGTCAACTACTCTTACACATCAGACTCATACTATGAAACGCAAAACCACAACCAACCTTAAATCAATATCCTTTATGTTATTAAATATTCAGTCAGCCATAAACAAAGTTACCGAATTATCTGTTTTCCTAGAGGATTTAAATCGTCCAGATCTGATTTTATTGACTGAACATTGGCTTGCTCATAATGAACCTTTTTACTTACCTCATTATACAGAAATGTCAAGATACAGCAGAATTAAGAAAATCCATGGAGGAACCATGATTCTTCAGAATAACTCACTGAATGTAAAATTCGTTAACGTGGAAAAATTCAACGATTATTTGGAAGAAAAATCATTTGAATTTTGCTTGTTACATTCACAAATAATGAACATGTATGTAATATGTGTTTATAGAACACCCACATCTGATGTAAATATTTTCATACAAAAGTTAGAACAGCTTCTCAATGAACTTCCTTTAAAATGCATCTATTCTGGTAGCAGGAGATTTAAATATTAATTTCGCTGACAAGAAATCTCTAGCCACCCAGTCTCTAAATAATCTTTTTAAACTCATTTAACTTGACTATGCATATGGAGTCCCCTAGACGAATCTCTCAGTATTCTGCCACAACGATAGATTATATATGTACGAATTTGGACAAACAATATATTACTTGTGATATTACTTCAGCTGGTATGTCCGACCATGAAGCTATATTATGCTGCTGTAAAGTGAATTTTATAGTGAACCGCAATAAATTCAGATTTGGTAGATTATACAGTAAAAAAAACTATAAAAGATTTTATAATACATGCCTGAATACCAATTGGGATATTGTGAACAATGACCAGGATTCATTCTCAAATTTTTACAATTATTTGGTGACTATTTTTAATAGTTCATTTCCGATTCAAAAGATAAAAATCAAGCACAGAAAACAGTGGATTACTCGAGGCATAAAAATTTCAGCAAATAATATGCGATCGCTGCATTATATTCGGAAGTTTAATGATTTTTTTTCATCGGTACTTCAGTAGATACCCGCAGTATTTATAGGCAGGTTGTCAGACAAGCAAAAGAAAGTTACTATAAAAATAGATTCGAGCAAGCTGAAAACAAATCGAAAGAGACTTGGCAAGTAATTAATGACCTAAGAGGTAAATCCAATAAAGTACATGAAGTTTCACTTTCACCAAACGTTCTTAACGAATATTACTGCTCTGTTGCAGAAAAATTGACTACTCATAACGACCCTATGGAACAATTCAAAAACCCCTTTATTTCTGAAACTTGCATTCTTTATGACACTGATATTTATGAGGTGAAACAGGTGATTGTTTCCATTGGAAAAAGTCGTCATCTGGTTACGACGAATCACAGCAAACATTTTGAAAAAATCTCCCAGATAACACATTACAACTGTTAACCAATATTATTAATGAATCATTTCAATCAGGAATGTTTCCTGATTTCCTGAAGGTATCATTGGTAATACCGCTACATAAAGGTGGAAATCAGGACGACCCTCGCATTATCGGCCTATTTCCTAATTCCCATTAGGAAAGCTTATAGAAAAACTAGTCAAGATAAGGATAACTGCATTTCTGACGAAACATAAAATCGTTAATAAAGAACAGTTTGGCTTTCAAAAGTGGCAAAGTCACTAATGATGCAATTTTCTCACTCATGGAAAAAAGTTTATACTGGAATCAATAGTGGCGAGGGTTGCTGCTGCAGTATTTTGCGATTTTTCGAAGGCTTTCGACTGTGTGGATCACGAAATACTGTTGCGGAAGCTTCCTTACTACGGCTTCAGATGAGGTGATACTGAGCTGGTTCAGCTGATATTTGTCAGGTCGTTAGTTAGATGGTGAAAACAAACGATCGCTCAGAAATTGGGAAAATACATAATGGTGTGCCTCAGGTTCAATACTAGGGCCAACATTGTTCCTCATCTACGTCAACGATTTGACAAGTATAAATATCGCAGGAAAATTCACACTATTTCCAGAACGATACTACCATTTTTGGCAATCAGACAATGCAAATGATTTAACTAAAATCATATCCAATGATATGAAGACAGTAAAGAAGTGGTGTGATTCAAATCGTCTTTCTCTAAATATTTCGAAAACTAATATAGTAACTTTCAGATGTGAACTTGACAATATACCCATGGGAATGACATAATTGAGAACAAAAGTAGCTTAAAATTTTCAGGAGTACATATCGATAGAAAACTAAAATTTGAAGACCATGTTTATGCCTTGTGTAACAAAGTGTCTTCTGGTTGTTATGCAGTCAGAGTAGTCGCAAATGAACTTGGTTTAACAGTAGCTAAGACTGTTTATTTTTCTCTGGTGGAATCTCACCTGAGATATGGAATTTCATTTTGGGGCGTATGTAGTGGTTATCTACTACAAAATATTTTAATTTTGCAAGAACGAGCCGTAAGATATATGTGCAAATCAAAACGTAGAAACTCTTGTAGATTACTCTTTACCACTCATGGAATTCTAACAGTGATTTCTATCTTTATAATGGAAACAGTGTGTTTAATTAAAAAATATTTGAACAAATTTCAATCCTTACCAACCCATTATGTGACAAGGCAATCCAACAACATTAAGTTGCCAATGCCAATGACATCAGTCATAAAGGATTCCATTATCTATAATGGTTGTAAAATGTTCAACCATTTGCCAAAGAATGTAACAGAAATAAAATCTTTACAATGCTTCAGGAAGGCTGTGAAATGTTTTTTAAGTGATAGACCATACTATAATATACAAGAATTTTATAATGATAATTTTTAAATAACCAATCAATACTGTAATTTTAAATTTTATTTGGGGTATATTTCCTTGTGACTTATATATTTTATTTATTTTTATATTTATATGAATTTATGTTATGGGTTAAGACAAACTTGTTTATTTTTTACTAGTATTTTGTACGACTTATATGTTTTTATATATACAAACTGACTTCATGTATTAAGTGAAAATTGATTGTTTTAAATGCATTCTATTTTTACATATAAAGTGCCTTATAGATTGAGATTAAGTGAAACTTTGTCCACAAGATTACTCTTATGACAATAAAGTATATTCTCTCTCACTCTCTCTCACTCTTCGAGGGGGATTGAGATTGATTGAGGAGTATCCTTATCTGTTCGGTTCATGTTACCTGAAAAAATTTGAAATTTCAAGTAAGTAGTTTTAAGTTAACATTATACCCAATTAGGATAGGGACCAATTACTGTTAACCCTCTGGGGTATTTGGGCATGAAGTGCCATATAAGATGTATGATGCTGTTGAAATAAAGTGAAAAAAAAACCTCTTTCAAGGCGTTGGTGATAAATATGGTTGGTATATTTGTTAAGCGTCCTTTTTGGAGGAGGTCGTGTCGTGAAATGCCGCATTTGGCCCATTTCAGCAAATTAATGTTAAATATTATTTTTAATAAAATATATTTCGTATAATTCGGAAAAAAGTTCGAATGAAATCTAGAGTGAAAACACTCGAAATATAGTATTGTAATTGCGAATTGCAGGGTTACGCCCCTTTTGACAATTCCGACCCATGGCGAGCCGCCATTCTAGACGTCTCGTCTCGGTCTCGTATCGTATCCTATTCGTATCCAATCGTATCCTATCGTATCCTATTGTATCGTTTCGTTTTGTTCCATTCCGTTTCGTTAAAACTTACCTAAGTTTTTTTTTCACTATAGTTTGTTTTTCTTAAAAAACAACTATATTCCCGGCTACGGAAGGCCAAACAGCTATATTCCTGGCTACGGATGGCCAAACAGCTATATTCCCGGCTACGGATGACCAAACAGCTATATTCCCGGCTACGGATGGCATACAGCTTGTTTTCTGGCTATATATTGTCACTCTTCGAGAGGGATTGAGGAGTATCCTTATCTGTTCGGTCCATGTTACCTGAAAAAATTTGAAATTTTAAGTAAGTAGTTTTAAGTTAACATTATACCCAATGGACCTTTCCATTTAGGAAAAAAAAATTTCAAAACTTATATAGGTCGATTGTATATCATTTGAAACGTCCAATTGACTTAGAATGCCATCATATATTTTTTATTTCGAAAAGATATTGCGGTTGAAAGAGTACCCGTGACGTCACGTTCATCGAAAACTACCCCCTCCATAATCCACGTTCAAAAACACGCATTACTGTTTTTGTCAAAAATATAGCTCACTGCTTGATATACACCATTAATATATAATTGAACTCTGTTTATTGATAGACTCTCAAAAAAAAAAACTTATTTCAACAACGGGTTTTTTTATTTAAAACATTCAAAGTTTCTGAACGGGCCTTCCTTTTGATGAAGACCGATCATTGGCAACACCGCAAATGTTACAGACAGTTCCATGAAAATAATATTGAGATTTGAGGTTAACCATCAATGTTTATTTTTATCAACTTATTAATTTCTTAATATCATAAACGATTTGGTGTGTTTATAATGAAACAAGGCTTCGTAAAAGCAGGTTCGGAAAATTTGCCAAGGGTGGATTATGAGATGATTTACTCTTTTTATTTAACAAACATGACTTTTTTGAGTGCTGAAATGAAAAATGTGAAAACGGTAAGCAATTTGTGTTAGGTATATAGCAAAAATAAATATCGAGATCATTTTCAACTGACTTATTCGCATCAAAAAAGTAAATCAACACATGTTATCTTTTTACAGATCTACCAGTGACTCCAGTGGTGATAATCCTGTTGGCTGCATACAGTTGAAACGCCAAAAAAACGTCTGCAATGTGAAAGCAAAGCTCACACCGGAACATAAAATCCACAATTTTTTTAATAATTGTTTGGTGCAGATAGACGAAGAAGCAATGTCCTAGAATGTCCGTGTTTAGACTGTTCGGCCTCTGAAGGTATGTGTATATTGAAAACTGGTATTTGAGCTTTTCTTTTTGAAATTCACCCCCTAAAGGGGTCGAATGAGGAGTACATTTTTTTATGGGGTTTCGGTTAGTTTTTGAGTTACGGCCATGAACATTGGTGTTTTGGCTATCTATTACAAATGAAGAATTCGTGTGTAACCTAACTTGAAAATTACTTTTGCTGTAAAATCAATTATGGCACCCAAACGAGATAATGGGAAACGGGAAGCCACAGGCATTATATATAAATATATAGATTTGATTTTGTTTTCATGTTTCAGCACATGCACAGAATACAGAATATATCAAAGAACTGTGTAATTCCTGAGATCGCAAGCTCCTTTGATTGGCCCAGTGGAGCATTTGCCAATGAAGGTGAGGATTATTTTATTTAGTTATTTCAAGTTTGTCAAAATTACTCCTAATATATTGGTTAAATGATACTTTATATCAAAATTGAACATGGGATACTTCACAACCTCTGGTTATTTAAATCAAAAATGAACATTTTATTCTTATAATATCTGGTTTTTTCATTAGTAGAAAAATGAAGTCTGCTCCACAGTAAAAGCATTTATTTCTAGGAAGAATTAGTCAATTCATTTGGCAAGTATTTTGCATCTTCAGGCTTCTAAAATATACATAAAAGATACAAGAGTGACCATTGTAAAAGTTGATAGAAGAATTACCACAAAAATAAACATAACATCACTGATTTACACAAACATTGAAGTAAAAATGTCAACTGATTAATATCACATAGGTTATCGCCTGAATTAATGAGTTGACATTTTGAATTCAATGTTTGTGTAATCGTGATGTTATGTTATTTATGCAATCTTCTACCAATTTTTACGATGTTGACCCTGTATCTTTCTATGTATATTATAGAGAGCTGAAATGCAAAATACTCTGCCGAAATGCATTCTATTTCTTCCTAGAAATAAATGCTTCTTACTGTGGAGCAGACTTGATTTTTTCTACTAATTAATTAGAACTCCACCTGACATGGACTACTTTCATAATCTTTTTTTGTTTCATGTTCATCTAGCATCTGTACAGTTTACACAGAATGGATCAAGCAATGATTGAATTCTTCAAAATGAAGTGGGGATTTAAGCTTCTGTTGAACTTATCCCTTGGGGTATTCGCCGAATTATTTTTTCTGTGATTGTTTAGATATAATCAATCATAAATGCATTATACTGTGAATATATATGTAGGCTTTGTCTGTTTGTATTATAATATAAATAAATTCATATTCGGTACCTATTAGTGTTTCCTTCATGTGAAGAGTCAAATATTTATTAAGTTTGAACTACTGAAAATATAATTAGTAATTTAGAATGAATAGACTTGAAATATGTTCATACAAATTTCGTAAATTTTTTGCAAAATTATTTATTTATTTCACACTAATTCTTTGTTGAGGGATACTAATTCAAAGGTAAAGACGTTAACTCATCTATTTTTTACAAATACAGGCTTACATTTTCTATGGTAAAAATTTTTCCTATGGTTACAAAGCTATAGAAAAAAAAAATAAATCTGAAGATATTGGCATTCATGAAGAGAATGTGACAACAAACCTTAGAAAACTTTGACATAATACTGCACATTCTAGTTATTTAAAGTATTTTTGAATTTCAATCAATCGAAATAGAAGAAATGAATCTTATCGACAAAGTTGTTAAAGAATTCGTCCACCGTATGCTCCTGAAATAAAATTTAATTTTTGTGCCATTAAATTTTTTTGCAGCATTGCATTTTTTCTATTCTGACCAAGTCATGGACAGACGAACAGGATCAGAGGGTTTTTCAATTTCCAGGCAATTCATAATTGAATTAACTTTCTTATAGCGAGCTCTGAAAGGGATCGGCAAATTTCTTTCAATTTCAGATATGTCAGGCCAATATATAAGCTCTTGTAAACAATTTGCCATCATAGGCACAGCTTTTGTGAATATCTTGCGAACACTTGATTAACTGCAATCAAAGTCATCAGCCAATCGAGAGTATACATCCCCAACCCGTATCTTTTTTAAACTTATCAGAACATCCATATATTTAATTTCTTCAATTTTGGTAATGTATTTCACAATGTGGTAAACATTTTCAGGGAACCCCAAATAAAATTACTCTTCTTTTCTATAAGTGCAATAGATAAGCGCTGGTGCTGCTGTCCTTCGATATTTTCACAATCAGGATCGGATGAAGACTGACTAGGAATATACTCAGAATTTTTTTGGTGGTGTTATTTTGGTGAATCGGATAATGTACTAGCTTGGCTACTGCTAGGAGAAGAACTATTCGAAACTCTTGTGTAAATATTTCCCATGGATGTAATGTCACTCAACACAGTTTTACTAGCTGAAGGAGTGATGTTTTCATTTGGTTTGGGTTTTTTCATCGTTGGTAGGTCATGTACTTATGATGAAACATTGTCAGACCAATGTCGTTTCAGGTTGATATGTGGACAGACATCTTTCTTGAACATAAATTTGGATCCCGTTGTTCTAGCATATTCCCAATTCATAGTATCTTCTTTCAGCTGGAACCAAAGAACAATATGTTTATAGGACTGGATATAAAATACAGTACTGATCGATGATTTTTCAAACTTGCATTGAGTGAAATTAAAGATCGTTCCTTGATGTACTCACCTGGAAATGTTCTGCACAAAAGCATATATTTCCGCTTTTTACAAAAGTTTGATTCACTTTCACTGGTGTTCAGACAACCGGGCACATTGCACTTTTTAGACATTTTCATAGTTATTAAAATTAGAAAATAATTTCCGAAATTTTTCAATACCAAACATTCATGGAGAGCTTGTTCATTTGCAGCAGTTCTCTGCATATCTCGTGTCTCGTATCAATTATATGCAAGAAAAAAAGCTGTAGAGAGACAAACGATTGATAATTCCATTCCGTGGAGCAAACGAACGAACCTATTAAAGTATCAAATAACAAATGTCATTACGTCACAATTCCATGATTCGCAACGCATACAACGATGCCAAATCAACTTTTAGTGAACGTGACGCCACGAACGAACGAAGTGATATTAGCACATATACTTTCTAATTACAGTGTTTTCTCATGGTGCATAAAAAGGTCCATTAGGATAGGGACCAATTACTGTTAACCCTCTGGGGTATTTGGGCATGAAGTGCCATATAAGATGTATGATGCTGTTGATATAAAGTGAAAAAAAAGCCTCTTTCAAGGCGTTGGTGATAAATATGGTTGGTACATTTGTTAAGCGTCCTTTTTGGAGGGGGTCGTGTCGTGAAATGCCGCATTTGGCACATTTCAGCAAATTAATGTTGAATATTATTTTTCATAAAATATATTTTGTATAATTCGGAAAAAAGTTCGACTGAAATCTAGAGAGAAAACACTCGAAATACAGTATTGTAATTGCGAATTGCAGGGTTACGCCCCTTTTGACAATTCCGACCAATAACGAGCCGACATTCTAGACGCCGTCTTATTTAGGCGTGCGAAGTTACCAAAAGTCAGTTCGATAGGATCACTTTGAGTTTTCGAAGATTTACCCCCACTTATGGAATTTTTCTGTCGATTTTTTTTCAATCGATTTTAAACTTCGTACCAAGACCAAATTGACCCTTTTGAATCAATTGGCGTTCGCAGAATCGCTTTATCTATCACCGTTCTCGAATTAGAAAAAAGTATCGTATCGAATCGTATCCTATCGTATCCTATCGTATCGTTTCGTATAGTTTCGTTTCGTTCCATCTTGTTCCGTGTCGCTAAAACTTACCCAAGTTTTTTTTTCACTATAGTTAGTTTTTCTTGAAAAACAACTATATTCCCGGCTACGGAAGGCCAAACAGCTATATTCCCGGCTAAGGATGTCCAAACAGCTATATTCCCGGCTACGGATGGCCAAACAGCTATATTCCCGGCTACGGATGGCATACATCTAGTTTTCTGGCTATATATTGTCACTCTTCGAGGGGGATTGAGATTGATTGAGGAGTATACTTATCTGTTCGGTTCATGTTACCTGAAAAAATTAGAAATTTCAAGTAAGTAGTTTTAAGTTAACATTATACCCAATTAGGATAGGGACCACTTACTGTTAACCCTCTGGGGTATTTGGGCCAGAAGTGCCATATAAGATGTATGATGCTGTTGAAATAAAGTGAAAAAAAAGCCTCTTTCAAGGCGTTGGTGGTTGTGTTGGTGATAAATATGGTTGGTACATTTGTTAAGCGTCCTTTTTGGAAGGGGTCGTGTCGTGAAATGCCGCATTTGGCCCATTTCAGCAAATTAATGTTAAATATTATTTTTCATAAAATATATTTTGTATAATTCGGAAAAAAGTTCGAATGAAATCTAGAGTGAAAACACTCGAAATATAGTATTGTTATTGCGAATTGCAGGGTTACGCCCCTTTTGACAATTCGTCTCGTCTCGGTCTCGTATCGTATCCTATCGTATCGTATCGTTTCGTTTCCTTTCGAATCGTTTCGAATCGTATCCTATCGTATCCTACCTTATCCAATCGTAACCTATCGTATCCTATTGTATCCTATCGTATCGTTTCGTTCCATTCCGTTTCGTTAAAACTTACCTGAGTTTTTTTTCACTATAGTTCGTTTTTCTTAAAAAACAACTATATTCCTGGCTACGGAAGGCCAAACAGCTATATTCCCGGCTACGGATGGCCAAACAGCTATATTCCCAGCTACGGATGGCCAAACAGCTATATTCCTGGCTACGGATGGCATACATCTAGTTTTCTGGCTATATATTGTCACTCTTCGAGGGGGATTGAGATTTATTGAGGAGTATCCTTATCTGTTCGGTTCATGTTACCTGAAAAAATTTGAAATTTCAAGTAAGTAGTTTTAAGTTAACGTTATACCCAATTAGGATAGGGACCAATTACTGTTAACCCTCTGGGGTATTTGGGCATGAAGTGCCATATAAGATGTATGATGCTGTTGAAATAAAGTGAAAAAAAAGCCTCTTTCAAGGCGTTGGTGGTTGTGTTGGTGATAAATATGGTTGGTACATTTGTTAAGCGTCCTTTTTGGAGGGGGTCGTGTCGTGAAATGCCGCATTTGGCCCATTTCAGCAAATTAATGTTAAATATTGTTTTCATAAAATATATTTTGTATAATTCGGAAAAAAGTTCGAATGAAATCTAGAGTGAAAACACTCGAAATATAGTATTGTAATTGCGAATTGCAGGGTTACGCCCCCTTTGACAATTCCGACCAATGGCGAGCCGCCATTCTAGACGTCTCGTCTCGTATCGTATCGTATCATATCCTATCGTATCGTTTCCTTTCGAATCGTTTCGAATCGTACCTTATGGTATCCTATCGTATCTTATCTTATTCAATCGTTTCCAATCGTATCCTATCGTATCCTATCGTATCCTATCGTATCCTATCGTATCGTTTCGTTCCATTCCGTTTCGTTAAAACTTACCTGAGTTTTTTTCCACTATAGTTCGTTTTTCTTAAAAAACAACTATATTCCCGGCTACGGAAGGCCAAACAGCTATATTCCCGGCTACGGATGGCCAAACAGCTATATTCCCGGCTACGGATGGCCAAACAGCTATATTCCTGGCTACGGATGGCATACATCTAGTTTTCTGGCTATATATTGTCACTCTTCGAGGGGGATTGAGATTTATTGAGGAGTATCCTTATCTGTTCGATTCATGTTACCTGAAAAAATTTGAAATTTCAAGTAAGTAGTTTTAAATTAACATTATACCCAATTAGGATAGGGACCAATTACTGTTAACCCTCTGGGGTATTTGGGCATGAAGTGCCATATAAGATGTATGATGCTGTTGAAATAAAGTGAAAAAAAAGCCTCTTTCAAGGCGTTGGTGGTTGTGTTGGTGATAAATATGGTTGGTACATTTGTTAAGCGTCCTTTTTGGAGGGGGCCGTGTCGTGAAATGCCGCATTTGGCCCATTTCAGCAAATTAAACGAATTTTGCGATAAGATAGTCTTGTTGTCTGCCAAAATAGTGAACACCTCTTAATTTGTCCAAAAGCTGAGAGGTTCTTTCACTCAGATAGGATTCGAACCAATTGAAGCTTCGTCCTCTGAAGCTGCAGAGATGAAGCTTATGTAACAGTCAAAAGCTCTAGATATGTCGCAAAACACTGCTTCCTTCCGACTAGAATATAGATTTTTCAGAAAGCGAAAGAGATTGCATCTCCCGTACTTTTATTAAGTAATTGTATGTCATTTACAGCACTTATAAAATCATGAGCAAACAGGGACAGAAATACATAAGTACCAACTCGGTGGAGTCGTATCAATAGAAAATTAACCATACAAAATAAATTGGTACGGTTCATAATTAGAATTATTTCGGAACACCTCTCGAAAAATATATATAACACTGACATAAGTACATGGAATAGTTTGTTCTAAAATATGTTACATCGATCGATCAACCTCAAAATATTTCACAACGAATTGACATAACCTTAAAGGCGACAAAAGCACAATCACAGAACGGATCAGAGACACAAATCACAAAACACCCTGTGTGGTCTGTAATTGCAGTTTACTGAATTATGACAAGAAACGACGTCGGCGCTATCTGAAACTCTAGATAACTCCCTTTATCAAGTGGGCTGGTGTCCCCCAGTTTGTCCCAATATTTTACAGGTATAAGTGAATACACTATGGTTTTTAGACATCTTACTGGTGATTAGCCATGAGAGCCGAGCTGGTATTGGGGTGTCACCAGGTGTAGAAAGTCGTGCTTTTTTCAAGGTTTGGGGCCACGGAGTCTCATTCCACGCATGCTTGGATAAGCCGACCTCGAGGACGTCTCTGGAGACGAGCAGGCACCACGTGTGACGGTGTTAGGATACACGTGGTGAGATAGGCACGATATTTACGACTAGAAACAGTGTTGCGTAGGGTATTAGGGACTCGTACAGCTTCCTACAGGTCCGCTCTCGAATGAAGGGGCATCGAAGGGTCCTGAAGCTGAGCTAAATCATTTTCTCATGAATTACAGATTTCTGATAGGGCTCTCGCGATCGAAGATAGAACTCTAGACGTCCCGTCAGAACAGGAACTTCGGCGATGAGCAGTATTAATAATAAATAAACCATATCAGGCCATTTGCCAATATTAAAGGTTTTAAACTAGACACACCTTATGCTATATTAAAACGCAACTAGATAACAATAAATATGTTGTCGCGGTTTTCCTTGACCTGAAGAGAGCCTTCGAAACTATCGACAGGAAAATATTGTTATCCAAACTCAAACAATATGGTATTGGTGGAAAAGTACATGATTGTATTAATGACTACCTTACAAACCTTAAGCAGCGGGTACGCTTTAAAGACCAAATATCTTCCGATGTGGTCAATGATGTAGGTATTCCACAGGGAAGTGTTTTAGGCCCCCTACTTTTTATTTTGTATCTGAATGATCTTGATCTTTTTGTAGACTGTGAATTTATTGACCTGTTTGCTGATGACACTTTAATTGCATGCAGTGACGTTAACTTGGAAAGCGCTACTAAAAAAATGAACACTATCTTGTTATCCATAAGCCAATATCTCAGTCTAGATAAACTGAAGCTTAATGTAACTAAAACGCAGGCAATGGTCCTCACAACAAAATAGAAGTATACTACTCTAGATATTGATAATATTCGTTCGAACATTAATAATGACATAATTCAAGTTGTCTCAAATGTTAAGTATCTAGGATTCCTTCTAGATAATGTTTTGAACATCAATAGTCATTTTGAGTATACCTATAAAAAGATTTCTGAAAAACTATTCTTTTTCTCTCGGATATCTTATCCACTGAGACTAAAATCACTGTTTATAATTCAATCATTCAGCCACATTTCGATTATTGCTCATCTATTGTATATCTGTTTAATCTCAATAAGTTGAATATGCTCCAGAAGCTTCAAAATCGAGGAATGAGAATAATTCTAAAAACAAATCGCCTCACCCCGATAAGGTCAATGTTATAATAATAATAATATATCTTTATTTCAGTTAATAAAAATTGCACATGATACAATAGCTCTGTTTGACATCATGATACAATGATAAATCTGAAAGAAGTCACCGGATACATGTCTAAGTACATACACTCAAGATTACATAAATCATAAAAACAATAAATATTATTGGATAGTACATGATAAAATAAAGTTAAAATAAAGTTAAGTTAGTGGAAAAATTCGTCAATAGAATAACAAGTTTTATCCATTCGTCATTTTTTTGAATGTAAATACATTTTTGCAACCTTTTATAGTTTCTGGCAGTCTATTATAAAATTTACAACAATTTACCACATAACTATGTTGAAACAGAGAAGTACGATGTTGTGGTGGTATTAACAAGTGTTAATGACTCTCAATTGGTTTTCAGTGGAAAACAGATTGTTTTATTTCACTATGATTTTTATATTCAAAATTATTAACCACCTTGGCCCCAGATTACTTCCAGAAGTACTTAGCTTTTAATAAGAATATTCATAATTATGACACACGTGGCAAAAATGACATCTATGTTCCCATCACTTCTTAACGTAGTACAATGAATTCATTATTTTTTAAAGGTTTCGTTGAGTTCAACAAATTGCCTGATTCTATTAAGGTATCTGTTTCACTGATCCAGTTCAAAGACAAACTGAAGGAATTTATGCAAAATAAGTGATTGTTCGTCTATGAATGTGATATTGAAACAATATAACAATTAATTATATATCACTTGTGAATTTGTTAACACAAGCTGAACCTATTCGTTTTTGTACATATATATATATATATATATTTCTTGCCTTTTAATATGATCTTTTCAAATTTTTTTACTAATTTAGTTTATTGCTGTTTTTAATACTATACTATATTTTTACTTTTTAATATGTACCCGCAATTGTTTATATTTGATATTATTGTAAGCATTCCATTCCATATGTCTGTAATATATTTGCATGTCTATACATTTGCTTAATATACCTTCTTATATGTATATTAGGAGGTTTCCTAATTAAATAGGAATCTATCTATCTATCTATCTTTCTAAAGTCAAAGTTTTAATGCAAGTTCATTTTAAATTTGTTCTATTTTTTGTTAAGGAAAACCTTAAATGTTGAAGTTCATTCTATTTTATTTTAGCTAGAATAATTTCAGTTTCTTATTCGAAATCGGGAAAGTGTCTAGACTCACAAGTTTTCCGCTTTAGTGTTCTTCTCACTCCATTGCAAATATTATAGGATAGCTTGGGGCTCATTATAAGTAGTTTAGTTTTATCACCCCTCTGAGATCGAGCTGGCGGAGGTGTATTTTCGATAAAACTTTAACTAGAATATTTTTTCAAACGTGCCTCTCCGAACTAGACATGGCGCTTAAAGCGAGGGGCCTTCAAGGAGCTATTTAAAATTAATCCTGAAGTTTCTCAAAGTCAAGAATGTAAGCATTTTTCAGCTCCAAGCGTTTCAAAGGTCTAATCTGATACAGAAAAGCACAAGTCCTTATATTTAATGAAACATGCTTTGATAAATGTACATTTAAATAATGGAATAGAAAGCAGATTTTTCGGGTAACGAGATGCCTGAGAAAAATACTCGCACTTGAAGTGCAATAATAGATTTTTCAGAAATATTGCGTAGGCAAATATTACCACAGGAATTGATAGTAGTTCTGAGCTAAATTCTGCGTATAAGGGAGCGAACCACGTGTGCAAAAACACAAAGGCAGGTGTCAGATATTTTCAAGTTCTAGTATGGGAATCAAATCGTAGTGTTTTGAGGTTTGGAGGGAGACAAATACACAACTCGCCTCGACAATGGCTGCCGAAGATCAGAGCCAAGTTATTTCACCGATAAATCAGTCTTTTACAGTTTCAGGCACCACAAATACCAGCACACTGGCGCCATGGGTATAATTAATGAACCCAATTTTAGTATACACATCCTTGTCATGTCCGTGAGTATATTGAACTCAGGAAATACATTTTTGAGCAACCTCATTCAGTAACTTTCGTGGTACATAATATAGCCAACGAGCTACGTAGCCCAGCAGCCACGGCGTCAGAGCTTATGGAGAGACTGCTGCTACAGAAGCGGTTCATTGTAAGGAAACATGGCAGAGGCGCCAGGCGTAGAGACCAATCGAAAACTCACGCCGGGCCAGGAAAAAATGTCTAGAAGATCTGTCACTTAACAGACCCAGGACATCAAGACTGTGACTGGGCTCCTAACAGGACATAATCACCTGAACAGGCACATGGAGCTCATCAGGATCACAGATGATCCCCTATGTAGATAATTGCCTGGAGATGACAGTTATCGTCACTTGCATCCTCACTAGAGTGCCCAGCTTTGGGTACTGAGAGGAGATCAACAGCAGGAGCATAATTCTGTACCCAGAGGGACGTCAAGGAGATTCAGCTGAGAGTTACACAAGATTTTGGCAAAGGAAATCAAGCATGCCATTTGGGAGGCTTTTGGAAATGCATTTTGGGGTTCTTCAGACCAGCCCACCTTGTGCGAAGAAAGAAACCAGAAACTGATGTTTTAAATCAAATACAAGAAACATTACTAGAATATAGATTTTCTGGTTCACCAAAGGTACCAAACTCTAGAAAGATATATTGCGTAGGTTCTATACTGGGAGATTGTTTTCATTCAATGCATGAAACAAACAAATTTAATAACACCTTTTTGCTTGAGACGATAGCGAAGTTTGGTGGCATTTGTTGAATCTTTCATGAAGGCTCGTTTGAGTGTTTAACATTGCGAAGTACGTAATACTCTCGGTGAATTATATATTGATTATTCCAACTGCTTACTGAGCAATTAATAGTATCATAAACAAACAACGTGATTTATAACAACTCACTATAATAAATCGGAAAAGATTCTTGGAATTATTTACGAACCAAAGATATCCAGGTAACTCTAACCTTTGCATTACAAAACCGTTTAGTCCATTATTTAGTAGGGGGTAATGCCACTTAGATAAGTGACATTTTAAGTTAAGTTAATTATTCTGAATTTTGTGCAGGAAAAAGATGAATTCAGATAGTGAAGATGAATAATTATGTACACCAGTAAGACAAGTAGCTGTATTTATACTTGCGAGAATTTGTACCCGAAGATACAACAAACATAGAAGTGTATACAAAATTTTTAATTGGGTGTGAAGTCATCGTTCACAGAAAATGTACTTTTGGCATATTTTAGTGAATTTAGCACTAGATACGCGAAACGGTAGCATCCCTATGGACTTTCTCATGCTAGAAGCACTCAACATAAATAATTTGGTCAGCAGAGAATTAGATTAAAATTCTTGGAGCGTCAATCAGAGAAACATGTAGCTAAAAGGCAAAAACTTTTAGGCCAGAACAACTTAATAATTTCATAAATGAAGCTCCTGATGAGAAATATCTGGCGACAAAGGGTATTAGATCTCACATGTACAATTTTTGTCGTACAGTGGTCATGTTTGGTAGGTTGCTGTGTGCCGACATTATAAGGTGCGCAGGCGGTACACTCTATGCAAATTACAGATTTAGAAGATCATGGATCTATTTTTATGGTCAGTGTACCAAATACAAAAACAAAAATTGCCAGAAAGGTAGCCATTTGGAAATTTAATACCCATGGTGAAATATATACGTCTTATTCATACTGATATATCACCAAACGTATTTATTCCTTTAATTTAAAGTGGAAAATATCACTCACAAAAGAATTGGCATTAATACATTTGGAGCAATGGGAAAGACATTGCTACATTTTCAAATTACCATATAGTTTTGCAGGCATTGTTTTGTATAGTCAGCAGCACAGTAGTAGATGCTGGAAGAGGATATAACGGCACTGGAAACGCCATGGCGGTTGGCGATCAACTACTGTAGCGAAGGGTACGTTATTGGTAGTTCGAAAAGAATAAGACAGATACTGCGGGCCAAAATATACAGTTCTATAACACCTTAACCAGTTAATTTTCAACATAT
Organism: Gonioctena quinquepunctata; assembly: GCA_018342105.1. Classification (NCBI taxonomy): domain Eukaryota; kingdom Metazoa; phylum Arthropoda; class Insecta; order Coleoptera; family Chrysomelidae; genus Gonioctena; species Gonioctena quinquepunctata. The sequence continues at coordinate 11,232 of JAFIRS010003723.1, read as the reverse complement.
AACAAACCCAAAATGAAACAGCCAAAGCTTGCATAATTTAGTCCCACATGTCCAGTTTGCTGGTTAGGCGCACGGGTTGTTCATAAATAAAAAAGATCAATAATTACAATTGAAAATTTTATAGCTGGTATAGGTAACTATTAAGATTTATAGGCAAGTTTAACCTGTACTTGTATCTTAGTATTTAAATCTTAAAACGTCGGTAAATATATACTGGCGGAATCAATGAAAAAGTACTTACGAACCAATTCCTGTTTTCGACAATCCAAAACAGATATGATATTTGATTGCATCCCTGTATTTTACTTATTGAGGAAAGCTGACATAGAACAGGCACTATAACTTACCAAACAAAGTATATTCTTAGCTGGCGGGGTCTGCACTAACACCCAAATGGCTATCAGTAGGGCGGCAGTTCCCCCCATATTTTTGTAGCGAGTGAGCATTACTATGTTACATGTCGTATGCGACATTTTTTCGAGATAGTCACCAAGGTTAACAAGGCCAGAGGCCCACTTAACACCCTTCGGATATATATATATATATATATATTATAAATAGGTCAACCCCTTACTTGAGACCAGTATATCAAAAGGCAACCACGGACCACTGAAAATAATGGGGTTAGAGGGTATATGAAGTACAAATATCACATAATAAACTTTGAACAAACAATGAACCCTTGGGGGAAAAAGGGAATTTTAAAAAAAAAAATATTTTAAATTTAAAAATTTTTTCCCAAAACCCCAAATTTTTAAAACCGACTTTCAAAACTAAAAAAATTTTATCATACATAAATATAATTTTCGATAACAGACCCGGCGACGGTACCGCTTACCCGACCCTTTTTTTTGCGGTGTTTTTTTGGGGAAGAATGCCTTGAGAGGGGGGTAAACGATTTTATTTGTGTGTGTTAAATTTTGTTTTAAATGCAGTATTGGAATGTCTTTTTTGAATAAAAAGGGTCAAAATTTTTTTCCGAAAAAAATTACCCCGGGGAAAATTATGGGGAAAGGATACTGAAAACAAAAGGGTAAATATATTCTTCATTGCACTCTTATCATAAGCTTTTTTTTTATTTTCCAAATGTTTATTTGTCCCAACAGAGTCAAATTTTTTTCATTTGGTTAACTCACTTTCCCTTTTTTGCAATCGATTTTGGGGTTTAAAAATTTTGGGGAAAGGAATTTTTTTTAAAAAAATTTTTTTAAACGGAGAAACATACAGCTCGGGGTTTTTTTTAAACTTGATTTATATTTTATCATTTAAATACATTCGAAAAAAGGGGAAAACATGCTCATCAAAAAAAAATTTTCAGTTTAGATATTTTTTGGCAGAATAAAGGTTAATTTTTCGTTCTAAATAGCAATATCATTCCCTATAACTCCCCTTTAAAACCCCGTGAGAAAATTTTGGGGAAAAGGCACAGGTTTTTTGGGTCATTGGGGAAAATTGGGATTGTTTAAAAAAAAATTTTAAAAAATACACATAACTAAAAACATAAAAGTATAAATACAATAATGAATATATAGATTAATAAGAAATTTATAAGAAATGGGGTACCATTTAAATCAATGAATCAATTTTCAAAAACAATTTGAGGGGCAATATTCAGGTTTTTCCCCCCAAAATTTTGGGGAAATTCAAAAAATTTGAGTCTTTCATTGAAGCAGGGATATAATGTCTTCAATTATCCTTCACTTTTTTAATTTTGGGGGTTTTAAAAAAAATTTTTTCCCCCTTTAAAAATTGTCTTTATTCGTACTACAATTTTTTAATAACAATATTCTTGGGTTGGGAACCCCAAATTTTTTTTTTCCATTTTTTTTTTTTTGGGGTTTTTTTTTTGTTAAAGCTTGACGAGTTTCAATAGTTTTGGGAAAAGAAAGTCCATTTTCCCTGGTTTCAGGGGTTGGTCTCATGGAAATATATTTTGGAGTTCTCTTTTTTTTCTTTCCCAGGAAATTTTTAAATTTTTTTCATAAAAAGGGTTAGGTATTTAGATTGAGCTGAAAATTATTTTGGAGGATTTTCCGTAGGTTTTGGGGAAAAGGGAAAATAGGTGAAAGAATTTTTTCAACCCCCCAAAAAAAAAACCCCTTTTTTTTTTCCATTTTTTTTTCCAAAAAAAAAAAAGGGAAAATTTTTTTTTTTTTGAATTTGGCTTAAAAAATTTGGGGTTTAAAAACTTTATTTTTTAATTTAAAAAAATTTAATTTTTTTTTTTAAATAATTTATTAAAATTTAAAAAAAATTAAAAAAAAAGGAAAATTTTTTTTTTTGGAATTTTTTTTTCCAAAAATTTTTTTTTAAAAAAGGGTTTCCGGGAAACCCAAAAAAAAAATTTTAAAAAGGGGTTTTTTTTAAAATTTTCGTAGTAGCTTTATCATATTTTTTAGCCTCATTTTTTGGGCTAATTCCCTTTTTTGGGAGGTATATAATAATGGATGTAATCCATAAAAGGGCCCCTTCTTTCTTTTTTTCATTTTTTGGGGCAGTTCATTTTGAGAATATTTTTTTTATATAGTTATAAAATTCTATTTTATAATTGATTTTTTTTGGTATTCAATAAAAAGGTTTTTTTTTATAATGAATTTTTTTGGTAAAAAAATTCTTCAATTTAGATTAATATCAAATATCTAAAATAAATGCAGTGGTCAATCATTTTAAATTTAAAAAGGTGGGGGATCATGGTTGTCTTCAATGTTGTGGAATCTTGGTTGGAAATTTTTGGGCAGCTGATAAAAACCCGCAACAAGGGGGGTTCTTCAATATGAATAATTTCCTTTTAAATTTTTTTTTTTTTTTTTATTTTTAAAACTTTTTTTCCCTAAATTTCAGTTACCCAAAAGGATCCATGAATTTACCCTTTTTTTTTTTATAACTTTTTTGTGGATTTTGTTTAAATTCAGAATTTGTATACCCTTGTATTTCAGTTTTTTCAAAATTTTTTCCTTTTTTTTCTAAATATCATGAACAATTTTTTTTTTATGATGTTCTGCATAATCAGTAAAAAAAAACAAATTAAAAAATTTTTTAAAGAAAATTTTTATTTAACCGTGTATTATAACGTTTAAAAAAATTTTTTGAACGCTGCAAAAATTTTTAACTATTTTTTTTAAAATTTTTTGGGTTCCGTTTGTCGCGCAAAGGGCGTAGCTACCAATTAATTTTATAAAAAATTACGCGAAAAAGGAAAAAAAAATTCAAAAATAATAATTAAATCATTGTCAGGATGACAAAACTTTTTTTAAAACGTTTGAGACACGGCTTAAAGGGGTTTGTTTTAAAAAAATTTTTTTTTGGTTTTTTTTATTTTTTGCTTTTCAGTTAGTTCGATTTGATCTTTCAGTTTTTTGAGCATGGTTAAAACAAGGTTCCCCCTGTAAGTTTGAGCTGAAAGTTGATCTCCGACCCCAAAACCCCCACACCCCAAATTTTGAATAGAATCTGAAGTCGTCATCTTTTTATAGATTTTGAAAAAAAATTCATAATTTCTGAACCTGAAAAACCCACATCCCAAATTTTAATAAAGGGACCATAACCCAAAAAAACTCGCCCCCTCCATCTTGGGGCCCCCATCTTCAATTTAAAAATTTTGACTCAAAATCTCCGATCGCAAAAAACCCAGCCCTTTTAAACAAATCAGATCCTAAAAAAAAACTCGTCCTCCTACGGGGGAAAATCTTGAATTTATACATTTCGCCAAAATGTATAATCTCCGACCTCCCCCCGCACCCAATTTTTTAATCGTTGGACCATAATCACAAAACTCGTCCACCATCTTGGGGTTCCATCTTAAATTTATGAATTTTGCAGAAATTTCTAACCCCGCCCCCGAAAATCCCCACATACCAATTTTGAATCAAATCGGAATATGATTAAAATTTTTTTCCGCCATCTTGGAGCGCCATTTATTTTCTGCAAAAAAAAATTCCATAATGCTTTTTCCCCGAATGGGAAACTCATAATTTAAAATTTAAATCGGACGACTAAAGTCAGTCAAAAATCTCGCAAGATTTGGAACATACAAACTCAAAATTAGTTACTTACATTAATTCGGGGAGCTCAGTATTATCAAACTAAAATTTATTTTTTTTTTTGCTTCTAATTTTTTTTTTGGTGGTTTCTTTTTTTAAAAAGTTTTATTTCAAAAATTTTTTTGTGGCCAAAACCCCATGTATACACCTACTCAATTGACCCAGGTATCCATTATGTATCAGTCAAGAACTACATATGTTTCCCAAAGTTTCATTCAAATAATCGGTTCACAGATGAAAATCAATCATTCCCTTTTTTTTTCTGGGGTGGACTGTTCCTTTCCCCCAAATTCAAATATGACCAACGAAGTACACCTATCCAAAAAAAAAAAATCATCTAATGGGATAAATCAGTAGAGTTAGTGGTAGAATCGGTTAACGGGAAAAAAATTCAGTGGGTGAACGATGAATTTTCCCCCTATTTATCTCCCCTTTGGGGTGACATTTTTTTTCAAATTGAAAGGGGACCAACTTCGAGGTAAACCCCTATCACGTAAAAAAAAGAATCATCAAAATCAAACTCTTGAAAAAGTTATGCGGGGTTTTAAAAAAAAAAAAAATACGCGCGACTAAAAAAACCTCCTCTTTTTTATTAAATATTTATCACTTTATATTCATTTCAAAAAAAATCGTTTTTTTACCTGTATTTCCGTAGGATTCTTCATCCTCTTCCATTTTAATGACATCCTTAACCTCCGGGCTTTCAATACTGTTAGTCCCTGAAGGTGTTGTTTCAGGTATATAATTTGAAAATAATTGCTGGTCACATGACCATATCCTCCCCGACGTCCCAAAAACAGCCTGGGCTTGTAGTCTATTGAAATTTGGGGAACAGGGTTTTAGAGTCGAAGATTATTATTTTTTTGTCAAAATAAAAAAAAAAGTACCTTATTCAATATGGCGGACGAGTTTGTGATTATGGACCGATTCTATTTAAAAAAATTTGGGATTTGGGGGTTTTTGGGGTCGGAGATTATGAATTTATTTTTTTTTTGTCGAATTCATAAATTTGATAGCAACTCCCAAAATGGCGGACGAGTTTTGTGATAATGAACGTCGGAGATTAATTTTTGTCAAAAAAAAATGAATATATTTCAATGAAATAAAATGGCCAAAGTTCTGTGGTTCATGACCCGATTGTTCCATTATTTTTATTATTTCAAAACCTCATGGCCCGGGGCTAGGTACTCACATTTTAATTGAAATTCACTTATTTCAGGAAATAACCGATAAAAAGAAATATGACAATGATATCAACTCCCCAAAATTTTCTGCGAAAAAGGGTGAATATTTTTTTTTCGGGGTTTGAATTCACTTTCCGATCTGTTTTTGGGCATCTGTTTTTCCAAACCCGCGGTCATGAGTTTTGAACCGCTCTACCAGAGGTATTCGAAATATAATGGGGCCATAGGTATAGAATAAATTATGTTTAGCGTTATTTTGTATTTGTTTGAAAATGAAACAGGGTTATTTCTATCGTCAATTTTACAATTTTCAAAGAAAAAATTTCCCACATCTTGACCTTCTGTTTCAGTAAATGACCCTAGTTGAATCAAATACACACCAAATATTTTTTAATACATGACGTGGTTTAGTAACTTATAGATATAAAAATAACTGTAGTCTATTAATTAAATTTCATCATTTATGTGGGGTTTTTAAATGACTTTGGTGTCTCGAACGACTTTTTTTGATGTTTAGCAAAACAGATGAGAAAATACCTGATTATTTCTTTTGGGGTTATTTGAAATCAAAAGTATATTTAATAAAGAGACAATATTGCAGATTTGAAAGTTAAGATAACGGAAGAAATTAAAATATAACCCTAAAGGACGTTTTTTCAAAAGTGAATTGTGGTCATTCAATTCAATAGTAAAAAAAATTGAAATATACTTCCTAAACTTATGTGTCATTATTTCCTTCATTCTACGTAAAATATCAAAATTTTACATTTTAAAATAAATTTTTAGTTACCAAATTTAAAAAAAGTAATTTGCTGAGTAGGAACGACCACGACCCCTTCATTTAAATTTTTTTAAGGGTGTCATAATACAAAGGGGTAAGAAGGGTGTACTATTTTCATCTGTAATATGACAATGAAATCGACCTGTTTCAGTTTTTTTTAAAAAAAACATAATAACGCTAAAATGAATTTATTCCATACCCATGGACCGCACTGTATATGTATGTTAGATATATGGTTTCTGCTTTGGGAAAACATTTCAATTTTAGTGAATGAAAAACTCGATACCTGAGGGTAGAAAAAAGAAGAAAAAGTTTATTGTTATCTGAAAAAAATACAAGAACATGGAATGTTGGCCTTATGAATTAAAGGGGAAAAAGGGGGGACACTGATGATCTCAACATTGAAACCGATAAGAGTGAAAGACTTTTTTAAACTTTCCCTTTTTTAGATGTTTTGAACGAACCAAAATAATCCAAAGGAACCAACGATGATAAAATACATATTTTTGATTTAAAAAAACTTCCAGTTTCTTTAACTGCAAAACCAATCTTTAATTTTGCCACGATGCTCGCTAAAACACAATGAAAAAAAGTGAAACAGGCTCTAAGACAAGTTCTTCGAAAATTACGTTCAGATAACAGTTACCTTGATTCAGACTAAACCCCCTATCAGATAACTCAAACTATATTATTTCTGGGTATAATTTGATAAAAATATTGAAAGACATAAGAAATGAAAATATTCCGGATTATAAAATTTTAGAAAACATTTTTTAGCTTTGGTATATTGTTCAAAATTCATGCAAAATGAAGGAGAAGAGCGCCAAAAAAAGTTTTCCCCAAAACTATGTACCCCCGTAAAAAACAATTCTTTGTATCACTGAATCTGCTCGTTATGAAAACTAACAGTTATGCTTCAAAAATTGAAAGATTGAAATTTAATGAACATGTTGAAAAAACAATATTTCAGGAAATTGCCGAAGACCAATGTCTTCGACTCACAGAGACAACGAACCCTCAAGAACCGACCATTCCCAAATCTGGGAATAATCATTTTAAATATTGGGGGGAAGGTAAAAAAATTGGTATTATGAGATTTGAGGAAACATTCTATATTTTCCTATGATTTCAATATAAAATGAAGAAGTGAAAGTCAAAATGTTTTCTCAAATCCATGTTTCTCCGTAAAAGCAATTTCTAATATTATAGGTTTTGCTTTTGGGTATCCTTTGTTAAGAGCTATATTTTCGTCAACTTTTTGTATAAAAACCCCAAACAAATTACATTTACATCTCTACATTCAATTTGTTCCCCAAAAGTACAAAATGGGACAATAAACGGTACTAAAAAGTTAAACTCAAAACTGAGTTAGACCCTTTTCCCAATCACTTTATATTTCTATTCCGAGACAAATCCAATATTTTCACGGGTTCCCAAAAGAAAATACTATTGGAAAAAGGGCGTCCAGAAAAAAACCAAACTGGCTTGTGATTTTAGGAAAAAATTGTGAGTGAAAAAAAATAAAATAAAAAATCACCTACAAAATGAAGTTTTCCCAAAAATTTATACCTGCAAATTCACAAAATTTAATATTGATTTTTTTAAAAGCAAAAAACTAGGTGCAACAAAAAATTTAAAGTTTAAGATTGATATGGTTTTCCTTCTGAATATATTCAAAAATTAAATGATCTCGATAATGTAATATAAAGGGTGACCTGAAAAGGTATACCGCGAAAAAAACCTTTTAACCAACGCCCGCCACAACTGAAGAAAATTCATTCAAATTCATGTACAAAAAAGTGTTGAAATTTAATTGAATTTAAATAAGAATAAACATTCATTTTATAGAACATTCCTTTTTTCAGGAACAAAATGGAAATATGACCACCATATAACCGAAAACATTAGTAAAGGAACATACAAAGACTTGTGCCCATTCTGTTTTTGAAAACGAGGGGCATTTTTTCGCATTTGATAAGACAACATTCGGGCGAGGAGGCTTAGAAAAAAAATGGAAATGAAGAAAAAAAAATAGAGAAAAAAAGGGTGGCAATAATAGCTCTACGAAAAAGGGGGAAATTTTTTTCTGAATTCAGAAAGAAATGAGCTCAAATCTGTTAGAAAACCTTCGAAAGGGGGGAAAAAAATGAAAAATGAATATTACCCATGCACAGCATGCTTGGGTTTTATAAAAAAATTTCTTGTGGAGACATGAAAAGCATGTTCCCTTTATATCCGTAAAAGAGGGTTAAAACACAAAACCCCAGTGAGGCTCAAACTTTTTTTTTGGGCCCTACTGGTATGTTGGGAATCATTTGAATAAAAGTCGTCGAAATCTGGGGATGTTCTGTCTGAGGCCAGACCAAATCAGTTTTTAGCAACTCTGATCCCCTTTTATATACCTTTTTTGGGGAATCTCATTTAAATAAACACAAGAGAAAGCAAAAAGGTGTAGCACCCCCAAACTAGAGAGAAATTGCAAGATTGAAATTTTCACAAAAATCCATTGATTATATCGAAATTGGGGGAAAATTCCCGAAAACCCACCAAGTCTGAAAATAATCACTTTTTGACACTTTTATGGCACTTGGGCCTTCCTGGGGTTTCCAATGCCGGAATTTAGGGCAAGGTTTGAAAATGAGGGGGAGTTTTTCCACAGATCCAAAATTTGCCTATTTGCCCAACAGTCAACAGCCCTTCCTCTCAAGAGAGCGGGGCGATTTTAACCCTCCCGAACCCGAGAACCAAAACCCGAGAAAGAATACTTTAAAATTTTAAAATTTTCCAAGGTATGGTACAAAATGAAAATAGGAATTTTCTGGAAATCAAACATCAGAAATTCAAAAATGATAATTGACGTTTGGAATCCAGATCAAAACTTTTTAAATTTTTTAAAATTTTCAAAAAACTATATATAAAGGAAAAAAACAAATTTTTTTGTCGAAAATCACGAAAATATTTTTGGTTGGGCCGGGAAACCCTGGAACCCAAAATCGGATTCAAACAAACAAGTGACAACACACATCACATACAATTAAAAAAGAATCAACATATAAAAAATCTGAGAATTAAATTGGGAAAACCCAAAACCCCCATCAAATGCACAGGTAGCAATTTCTTCCCCAAAAATAGCGGCGAAAATGCAGAAAAAAAAATTTTCTTCCCGAAAATCAAAGGGGAAAAATAAAGCTCAATCAATTCAGAAAGGCTGAGAGCAATGGAAAATCTATTTTTCCCCCAAAAACAAGGCTTAATCCCACCTCGCACATTATTAAACAAGCGAAAAAAATACAATAAATCACTCAACAATGACAACCCCAAAAAAACCAGGAAAATCCGATACATATACAATGGGAACATTAAAAAGGCAATGAAAGAATTTGGGTGAAACACCATTACAGAAATTTAAACAAAGCAACTAATAAATTGGCAGCAGTCCCAACGGGTTACCTCGATGAAGCTACCAATGAGGACGAACCAATGGAAACAGAGCAAATACAAAATATTTAATATTTATAAAGAAGTAGAGGGGGAAGCATCTGAATGAACAATACCAGGTCCCCCCAAATAGAAAAAGAAAAACTTAAAAAAAAATGGATCGATAGAATTGAAGATATCACGTCAACATTAATCAAAGAAAAGCTGATACAGGAAAAAAGGAGACGGAAGAAACTAACACTTCAGGAAAAAACGACCCAAAAAATAGAAGAACAAAAAAATTAAAATGTTGAAGAAAATTCAAATGAAGTGCCGAAAAAAGGGCAAGTTATAACCAATAGACACCAGTAGTGGAAAAAGTGAGGTAACAATAAAAAAGGGGACAGAACCGCACACACCAGGTGCATCCCCCCCCATGAGCGGGGAGTTTCCATCACATTACCATGTTGAAAACAGGCTAAGAACCCAAAAGAAAATTATGACAGGGCACATAACTGACTGAAAGCCCAAAAAAGAATATAAAAATTCCCCAACATCGGGGGTACAAATTGACCAAATAAAAAGCTCATTAAGAAGATTTTAAAACCCAAAACGTGACAGACTTACTGAAAAAAAATACAATTAACCGGGGCAAAAGTATGACGGAAGCCAACAGGGAAATTTCCCTGAAACCTAAAAAAGAAAAAAAAAGAATGGACTTTTGTACCCATAAAAAAGAAAAGGGAAAAAAAAGCCCCCAAGAAAAATGTCAAATTCCAGGCTTCGAAAAAAAATGAAATAAAAACATCAAACAGTTTCGGGCCATAGCAAGTAAAGGGGATGGAAACTGTCCCAACTGAAGATCAAGATGGTATATCGAAACCATGAACAAACCTGAGGAAAAAAAACCAAACCTGTGGTGAGAAAAAGGATTCCCCCCCAGAAATAAAAAGGGGGGAAAAAACATCTCTCAATTTCAGCTGCAAAATCAGACAAGTTACCAAGGGAAAAGTTCATTTCTGGGGCATAAGCCTAGGAAACCAAAAGTCACCAAAAGTAATGAAGACAGGGTAAAAAACTGGACTCTTAGAGAACTAGGGGTATCAATTCCACATATACTTGAGAGAGGGAAAACGCATGCCTTTATATTAAAAAGGACTGGACCAAGAACCAACCGAAAAGAGGTCAAAGAAGCACTTCTAAATGAACATAAATTAGAAGCTCATGAAAATACAGGTTTGGCACCCTATATATGGGGGATTACCCCCGGAATTTTATCCTCTTAAAATGGTCAAGAACATGAAATACCCCCCAACACGGTTTTTAGATGGGAGGATAAAAAAGGGTAAAGGGAAAGGTCCAATGTACAGATGCCAAAAAGGGGACATGCCACCACAAACTAGAAAGGACCGAAGGTGCATGAAAATGGCGACCACCATACCCAATTGTGAATCTGGAAATAAGTTGCCTAAAAATTGTGATGGACCCAAAATCCAATTTTTAAAGAAAGTCCCACATATATAAGGGGGGGCAAATTCAAGAAAGGAAAGCCCCTCTTGAGCAAAAAACAGGTAAACCACAATATATTGATGACCAAAATATCAGCCAAGACCCCCGATAGGAAAACAGAATAACAATCGGGGGCAAACAGACCTAGTCGAGGTCGAATAGATGCAGTGAAGATGCCAATTTCGATAAGAGGACCCAGGGGGATCCCACCACCCTTGGTTCCCCCTCCATTCCAACGCAGGAGGGTTAATGAGTCGCGAGGATCCGGAGGAAACAGTCACTTAAAAACTCTAGGGGCCCG
>JAFIRS010003722.1:0-118185 GCA_018342105.1 Gonioctena quinquepunctata | reverse complement strand
CAATAGGATGCATTACTGCCAGGAAGTAGAGGGGAGCACATTTTGAACCTTATTAAAAAAACTGGTTCTTAAATCTTTATTAATTAAATGCGAAACTATAATTTTCGTATTTCTTCAATTTATCAATCAAAATCAGCCGAAACCCAAACAAAATTGGTATGACTGAATAGGTATTTTCAATACCTTTCAAACGAGCTGTCACTTGCCATAGGAAGCCTACATCCGTTTATTTCCACCCTCCAAATTTCATTATTATAAGTATACCCGTTCAAAAGATACGAGGGGAGGAGGGGACTTTTGACTAGCACTGTATAGATGGTAAAAGTCATGTAAAAATTTTTCATGCATTCAGAAATTCTTCTACACTATAAAAACATTTATTTAAGAGGTAACTTTTTACTTTAATCTCAAAATAATTTTTACACTATAAAATTTCGACTTAGTGAGCCTGAACCCCGTTAAGTCTATTTGGTTTGCCGATCTGGTTTCGTATTTGTGAATATCAGACAAAAGAGTAAACCCCCTTTGTTTGAGTGTATTTCACAGAGGGTTTGATAAATATAAATGCATGGCAGTGTCATTATTTTCATGTCAATGAACAAGGGGGACGACAGTGATCACGGAATCCAACACCAGCTAGGAGGGGGAATAGCCTTCTTCGGGGGATCTAAGATGATTCCCCATTGCTGGAATTTCCCCATAAAATGGTTCCATAACTAATTCGAGAATGAAACAGACCAAAATATTTTGCCTCAAAAATTTCCCGGGAACCTACAACATATCTCAATCTTCTTATGGGGAATAAGGCATTTGGCTCGCTGTTCATTTTTTTCAGTATGATAGTACCAGCTGAGAGTGTCATCGATTGTTACCCAAAAAGATTGCAGTGGCCCCCCTGAGGTGTACTTATTGTTACTGGAAATAACCAGCTGTTGCGTTTTATCCCATTGAGTTGTAGGAAATTAGCAGAGAACCAATTTCTAGAAAAGTCAATCCAATTGTTGGGTAAATTTTGGGGCTATAAAAAACTGGAGGCTATTGATAAAATGATGTATCGTCAACCCAAAAAAATGGGGGTAGTGTCCTGCAGCTTGCTGACAGATGTCGTTTATATAAATAATAAAGAGTGAGGGTCCAAGGACAGAGCCCTGAGGAACTCCATGTTTCAATATCCTGAGTTCAGATGTTGTATTTTGAATTTTAACCAGTTGTTGTCTGTTTGTTAAGTACGATGACATCAGTTTGAGTGGTAATATGATAACTTTTCTAAAAGTAGGTCGTGAGAGACACAGTCGAAAGCCTTGGACAAATCACACATGGAGAGGATGGAATGTTGCCTGTTCTCAAGGCCTTCAACAATATCTTCCACGACCTTCAGCAGTGCCCTTATTGTGGATTTGTTTTGGCGGAAACCAAATTGAGTGTTGGCAAGGAAGTTGTTAGATTCAAAATAGTATGTTGATCTGTTTTTCAGTAAGATTTCTATAATTTTAGAGAACGTATTGATTATAGAAATTGGACGAAAGTTGTCCAGAGTTTCACTGTTATTTTTTTTGGGTAAAGGCATAACTCTTGAGATTTTAAATAGATCGGGAAAAATGCCATCTAAAAAACACGTATTTATGAGAGCAACCAATGGTTCGAGCAGAATGTCCAATGCTTCTTTGATTATTAGAGCATTTATTTCAAAAGCGTCTTCTGAGTTGTTTTTTTTAAGTTTTCTTATGGCTGATACAACTTCTTCTGCAGTAGTTGGGGCTAAGAAAAAACTTGATTTTGGCGATGGTAATTTTTTCATGAGATCAGAAGTAGTAAAGGAGGAACTTGGTAATGTTTTGATAATATTTTCAGCAACAGTACTGAAAAATATGTTGAAGTCGTCAGGACTGAAATATGAATTGTCATTAATTTTAGCCACCAACCTCGATTTTTCAAATGGAACACCCTATATGTTTGATATTTTTCGGATTCTACGGCTCAAATTACATACGAAATTTTTATTTTACAATTGAAAAAAAATAATTTCTCAATTTTTTTGTAGCCCAGGAGGTCTTGATTAAGTTGAAATCTATACTAATTTACATCAGTAACTCATAATAATAGTCATTTCATCGATAAGATCAATAACAAATCCTACAGCAGGAATTGAAATTTTCTGAACACATTTTTAACGAAAAATTTTTTTTTTCAAATGGTTCCTACCGAGGGCCATCTTGCCAATCGATAGAGAATTTAATTACCAATTCACCGATATACATTATGTACCACTTTCTTTTTATTCAAAACGTAGAGAGCCATCTAACAAAATGAAATCAATCTGAAAAAATTAGTAGGTAACATGACATCTATTTATTCTTTCAAACTTTACTTCACAATGGTAACAATGAAACACCAAAAATAATCGACTTGACAATATGTAATGATCATTAACCCATTACAGAAAATATAACTTTAATATAATCAAACTGTTTGAATAAATCTAACGACTGAAACAGTGAAACATTCAACGTACAAAGTATTACTCACAATACCATTATCCTGTTTTCAATAGAAGAGTTTCACAACCTTCGAAAAGTCATTTTATTTATTAATGACCAATGATATGTTCGAAGTGTTGCCCGTTTTCCCTAACACATAGACAAGTTCTATTTATTGTACACTTCATCACATTTATCAGTTCGTTAGCAGAAATTTCCTGAAATGCGCTCTAAACTCTATCTCTCAAGTCCTCCAAAGAAGTTGGTCTCCCCATAAATAAAAATCAATAGGGGTTCAATCGGGCGATCTGGCTGGCCATCTGATTGGACCTTTTGTTCTAATCCATCTCTGCCCATATTTTACCTGATGTTCTCAGGTAAATCGTTGATATTATTTTGAATATCCTCCTCTAAGAAATGTAGATATTTTTGGCCCGTCAAAGGCCCGTCGAAAAGAATTGGTCCAATGATTCTTGTCCCTAGTATTCCTACCCAGACGTTGAATCCAAATCTTTCTTGAAAATTACCTTCTCTCAGCAACCTAGGATTTTCTTGTGCCCAATACCTTGTATTATTCCTATTGAACATACCATTATTCGTAAACCTAGACTCATCTGTGAACAGTATCTTCGAGACAAAACCATTATTCAAATCATGATGTCGCGAAAGCCAATTACATTAAGTGAGTCTCCGTTCTGGGTAATTTTCAAATAGATGCTGATGCAAACTGTATTTATAGGAGCGATATTTATGTTTACTTTTCTGGCACTTTCCCTGCTGATCCCACATTCAATTTCCAAATCTCGCACTGAGGCAGATGGAGAAAAATGAACATATGCTAAAACATTAGTTTCCGCTTCTTCACTGATGATGAAGTGGATGTGGTTTTGATCAGCTGGTTCTTTCCTCAGCATCATTTCCAATTTCCTGAAATAGGTCCTCGATGGGTGCCGTCTTAACGGATAACGAACAGCGTATAGCATACTAGCATTGACAGCGTTCTTCTGATTCTCCGTATATTAATATTATATCGATTTGTTCGTTTGGAGATTAACGATTATTATTTTCTATTTCGAAAAAACTTTTTACAAACGAAATGAGATGACAAGTAAAATTGGTATTTCACTTTTGACATGACTTAAACACCTACCGTTTTCCATGATTCCACGGCTACCTTTCATTTCATCAAACCTAAACCGATAACTCATTGGAATTTGTAGGCATCGTATAAAATATTGTACAAATTCAATAATTGATGGTTTTTAGTTTTAAACAGAAAGAAAATGGCACATAATGTATATTTTTTTTTTTTTTTTTTTATGTTCTGGTTCCCACGAAAAGGGATATCCTGTAATGTTCAGAGAACATCGTGGGAACCTAGGGAAAGAAGGTAGGAGTTGGTGTTCTTCTTAAATTTCTGGAGGTTGTATGCCTCGGGGAACACCTCCCTAGGCAATGAGTTCCAAAGCCTCGCTGTTCGTTGGATGAACGAGTCTTTGGAAAGTGATGTTCTGCAGGTCTCCAAAGTGACCACGAAGGGGTGTGATGACTGAACTTGACGGGTTAATCTCGAAGAGACTGCCAAAGCAGGAACGATTGTTGATATTTCAGAAGAGCATCGCCCATGAAAATATCTATAAAATAGAGACAAATCGCCAACTTTTCTACGGTGTTCCAGACAAGTGAGCGAGTTTGTAAGCGAGGCATCACCGACGAGACGAATTGCCCTTTTTTGGACAGAATCCAATAGCCTCAGGATATGTTTAGGTGCCGCGCTCCAAATATGGGAACAGTATTCCAGGACAGGTCGGATCTGTGCCTTATAGATCATAAGCAGCTGACTGGGGGTGAAATAGCTCTTGGCACGAAACAGAAAACCAAGTTTTTGGGATGCACTTTTGGCAATGGACCTCACGTGATTTTCCCAGGAAAGGTGATTGCTGATAGTAATACATCGATATGGATGGCTTCAGTGGTATGGTTACTCCTGACAAAGTTATGTTAGGCACAGTGAGATCGGCTTTTCTAGAGAAAAGACATGCTTGTGTTTTGTTTGCATTGAATTCTACCAAGTTATTAGATCCCCATTCGAGAATTGTTGCTAAGTCCATATTTATATTATTAACATTTCTTCCTCGTTCATTTCTGGTTTCACGGGCTGATATAGGGGCCCTGGAAGAGAAAGCGGTATGGAGGGTACTATCATCGGCAAAGCTGTGTACTGGACATGAAGTTGCTTTCAACAGGTCGTTGATGTGAAGTAGAAATAGTGTTGGTGCGAGAATGGATCCTTGCGGAACACCAGCATTTATGAGTAGAGTGTCAGATGAAACTCCATCGACCACTACATGGAGAGACCTGTTTGAGAGAAAACTAGCAAGCAGAGAACACAGCTGAGGGGGCAAGCCATAAGACGGAAGCTTGGCGAGGAGTCCCTGGTGCCAAACTCGATCGAACGCCTTGGAGATATCTAATGCCACAGCTAAAGTTTCTCCATACTTTTCAATAGATAGCTGCCATATATGTGAGACGTAAGCGAGCAGGTCATCAGTTGATCTCTGATGGCGGAAGCCATATTGCCTATCGTTGACAATTCCTGAGTCTTCCAGATATTTCATGAGCTCGATGTTGATGGCTTTTTCCATGACCTTTGAAATAATAGATAGCAGTGCGATAGGTCTGTAGTTGCTAGGTAGGGCCTTTTTGCCTTTTTTAGGGACTGGCTGTACTCTTGCAATTTTCCAATTGGACGGAAATACCCCCAAATTGTAAGAGTGGTTGAACAACTTGCAAAGAACAGGTGTTAGTTCAGGGCACATTTCTTGAGAACAATCGGCGGGATTCCGTCAGATCCACAGGCTTTGTTGGTGTTGAGACCCAGCAAAATCTTTCTGATAGTACGTTGGCGAAAGGTGATCTCGGGCATGTGACTGTCAATAGGTATAATGTTCGGGGTTGTTTTCCCGATGAATCCAGAGTGGAATTTCCAGCAAATAGGTGCGCAAAGATATTGGCTTTTTCCTGGGCAGTCGTTGCTAGTGTTCCATCTTCTTTGGTTAGGGGAGGAAATGAGCTGGAAGTGAAGTTTCTTCCCACAGCTTTGGCGAAAGACCAAAATGAACGGGATCCGTTAGGACATTCAGCAAGTTTTGATCTTATTTTGGCTTTGTGGGCATCTTTTGAGCATTCTATTGTCTCTTTACATATGCCTCTAGCCTCGACATATGCTGCTCTGGTCTCAGGGCCCGGATTTTTAAGCCATCGATGGTATGCTGCCTGTTTGGAAGCCACAGCTCTAGAGCAGTTTCTGTTAAACCAGGTCTTATCGGATGATGTTCTTCTTTCGGTATTCGGTATGTAAGTTTGCATCCCCAACATGATGATTTCAGAAATTGTCTCAGCACATCGTGTTGGATCAGAGTTTCCAAGTGGGGCACAAACTTCTATTCTATACGGGTCAGGATTGGTGGTGAGGAAAAGATCTAGTGTATTGGCAGACTGGTTGTTGACATCAGGGATGCGGGTTGGTAGCTCGACCAGTTGTTCTAGACCATGAGTGATGGCGAAGGCCTCGACTTGACGACCTGCATCATCTGTTTTGTTAGAGAATTTGAGCCAGGCAGCGTTATGTACATTAAAGTCTCCCATGATTATGGTTTCAGCTGTTGGATGGTTCTCCTTGAAACGGCCCTCGGTAGGTACCATTTGAAAAATGCGATTTTTTCGTTAAAAATGCGTTCAGAAAATTTCAATTCCTGCTGTAGGATTTGTTATTGATCTTATCGATGAAATGACTATTACTATGAGTTACTGATGTCAATTAGTATTGATTTTAAACTGGGCCTCTTGGGCTAAAAAAAATAATTAAGTTTTTGGAACGTAGTTCCTTATCGCGCGTTGCGAAAGAGGGCTAGATGGAATAAATTAAGACCAAAAAGTGTAACGAGACTTTCGCTATGGTTTCGTGCGGCGTGCGCGTGTTTCTCTGTCTGTCTCTCTCTCTCATAGAAAGCAAGCCAGTTATTTTCGTTTCGTCTTTCTATTTCACATTGAACAGTGTGGTGTCGCGACGATTATTTTTGTTGAGTGTATACAGGTTTTTTGTACATAATAAATAATAAAAAATAATAACAATAATGAATCCTGACAGTGTTTCTGCACAAGTTCCGGATATTGTAGGTAAGTAGAGATTTTATACAGACAATAATAAATGCTTATGTATTTTTAGCAAGTACGCATTATAACCTCTCTTTACTATTGTGCTAACCAAGTCATACGCGTTATAATCTCTCCATTATTGTGTGTTTAGCAAGTGTACGCGTCATAACTTTAATAAATTTAAAAGCAAATTATATTTTAATATTACAACATCAATGCGTATGTACTAAAATTGAGCCTACTGATTAAGTTTATATTACATTATATTTATTAATAATAAAAAAAATATTATAACTTAAAAAAATGAATTTGTATTACAATTCCTTCACTAATTAATCGAAAGGAACTTCGTTCCATCCGGGTGTCCCTTGACAGCTCTCAAGTTTTTTTTTTCAATTGTAAAATAAAAATTTGGCAACACTATCGTATGTAATTTGAGCATAGAATCCAAAAAACATCAAACATACAGGGTGTTCTATTTGAAGAATTTATCATTTACGGAGATGGCCAAGCGGTCTATCGTGTCAGTTCCAGTCTGGTTCTCGAAAGGTAGCCTGGGTTCGAATCCCCACACCTGCAGTTTTCTTTTTCATTTTTCCTTTTGAAATCATTTTTTAATTTCGAAGAAAAAAAAACAGTTAGGTATGGGGATTCGAACCCACGCTCTCTTTCGAGAACCTGAATTAAACTCAATTCAATTCAATATACAGTATCGGAAACATTTTATCTGGGGTATAGACAGAAATCTACACGAGCAACAAGGAACGCAATGATATGATAATACCACATAAACAAGAGAGACGCACTGCTGTGCGCCCCCCCCTCCTGTTACCCCACCCGACGCATTGACTGACCACGTGGCAATGCGACACAGCGCACAGCTTGCCGAGCCGTGGTTGCGAAAACACAAGATCGTGACAATTATTACCTTTTGAAACATGCCGCCTATTTACACAACCGCAGAGAAAGTACAATAGATTCGGCTATTGTTTGGCCCAAAATGGTGGTTCGTTCGAACATTTAATAAAATAATTCTGTACACAAAATATTTAATTTGGTTTGTCTTTTCTTGTTAATATTGTAACGAACCTAGGCCGGACCTGTCGCCTCACGCGTTGCCATCGACAACGATGAGGTCATCCCCGGAGATATTCGAGAACAATCCAGTCGCTCTGCCGCGGAAAACAACGATCAATATTGGAAACAATTGGAACATGCTGGTCGCCAACTGCCAGATATTTTGATCTACCTGTCGTTCGACAGGTCAAATTGAATCAATGATTCAGTTTAATTTGTTCAAATTATCTGAAGTGAAATTATCGTCAATAATTCTTCTTCATTGCACATTCTCCCGACTGCTGCTGGTATGATACTGACGTCCTGAGCTGACCGCCCTGATTCTCCTATCTCTGTGTCGTGACGTAAATATCCCTTCCTCGAGCGAGTCGAGGAGAAATTGTAATGCTCTCTCAACATAAAGCAAGCTATTATTTACGCTCTCGTGAAACCACCGTACCCAAGATAAATACTTTCCGATACTGTATATTCATTCTCTATTCAGTACGGTTACACTTAAACAATTGCTAATTACAATACATAAAATATAATTCTTCTCCCCTTGGGATAATGGGTATCTGAAATTACACAGTGCCTTAATTACTTATACAGATGGCATATAAAAGGAAAACAATATAACCTCATAACATAACCTCATTTTTAAGACCCATTCCTTGAAGCACATGAACAGTATGCTATCAAATGAATTTCATCTCATCACATTAGTTTTACGCATCAAAGTTCGATAAAAACGTACTATAAAAAAATTAATGTACTCCATAACAATATCCATACTGATATATGTATGATGGTTATTTGTTCTTGTGGAAGCTTTCTCATTCTGAATATATAAAAAAATTCTCAATAACACAAAATGTCGATGAGTGACAATATAAAACATTTTATGATAAAACCTCCGACTTATCGTAAAAACCGATAATCCCTGGAAGAATAAGAAGTGAGGATCCACTCCTGCGTTATAAAACTCGACAAAGGACTCTTTCAGACGCTTGAAGGACCATAGACTTCACATGGATAATAAACCCAGTTTAATTTCTCCGTGTCACGTAGGACTTTATTGCCTTGAGAGGGTCTGTAATATATGGATGGCTGTTTTTTCGCTCATTACTGTTGAATGGCCAGTCGTCGTCGGAGGCGCAGAAATATCGAAAAATTGACTGAAAAAACTTTTTAACAAAAAATTAAACCGACGAGAAGAGAAACTGAAAAGCAAACCTAAAACGAACCTTAATAACTGAGCGCCTAAACTAATGTAAGTACCTAATTCTGAGTCGGCTCCAAACAAACAAGCAAATTAATTACGTAAAGCGTAAAATGATGACAGCGGGGTGCGCGGCGGCGGCGCGTCCTGTCGCCGGAAATTGCTGAGCGTTCTCGAAGTCAATATCAGCGAGACAGCTACCCAAACGGACACACACGCGTGAGGGCACATGTCGTTGCGAGTAATCGTGCGGAGAGCGTATTTTTGGAATGTTATTAAAATTCGTTACTTACATTCGTTTTGGAGCTTAGTTATTAAGACTAAAAAGGTTCATTTTATTTTTTGCTTTTCAGTTTCTTTTTTTGTCGGTTTTTCTTTTTTGTTAAACAGTTTTTTTCTCAATATTTTTTTCTTTGACAGTTGACGTTTTCTATTCCATCATATTTAATTGTCATTATACCATGCAATAGATAGATAGATTAAATTTAACAACGATAACATGTTAGTTGCAAGACAGGTAGAGACAGAGCCGGATTAAGAGGGGGGCAAACGGGGCTGCAGCCCCGGGGCCTCCACAAGAGAGGGGCCTCCACAATATACATTTTTAGGTAAAATTTCCTAACAAATACCGAAGGATATGCAAAATTATATATAAAAAATCTAACAACGAAAGAGCAGTTCTCCCACTTGTTCCTCTCATTTTTCGTTTTGAACATTCAAAAACATGTTTCGTATTCTTGTCAAAATCCATGGCTAATATTAATCTTCGATCTGATGAATCATGTGTATATGCGAGAAACAATCACCAAGTAAAACATCATACTATTATACAAAATATTATATCGTATCGAAATTAGCTGTAAAAACAAGAAAAATGGAATTAAAAAAAATATACATTTTTTTTAATTAAATGAAGGATTTTCTGTCGATGTATTCTTCGAATGACACAAGCGATCTAGATACACAATGAAATTCAATAATCATAAGCAAAAGAAAATAATATTTCAATTTATGAATATGATTGCATCAAATTATTTATAAGAGCCCTGTGCGCATTCCATAATAGAACAAAAGTTCAAATTCTGTTGACTATTTTTCTGCCGATTCTACAAACACTTTGCCCGTCTATACCTGTTTTTCCTATTTATTGGCGTTGACAAGTGTCCGCTGAGTGGCGCGCTTGTAACAGAGAAATCCCCGAAATCTGAAAGTGTGAGTCTAAGAGAAAGATGACATTCCGCAACAAATGTAAATCCTTCTGAAAAGGACTATCTATCTATCTATCTAAGATGTTCTACTATCTAATTCTTGAAAACCAAAATTTCAGAGCTACATTCTCAAACATTGAAATTACAGTGATTATTTTTTGACATTGCTAGAAACCAATGGAAACGTTCAATTCGAATAATTCATATACGTTTTGGCCAATCAATAGTGGGAATAGAAAAATCGAATTGAACGGTTTTCTTCACATAAAGGATTCAATATAAAATTGAACCAGAAAATGGTAGATCTCAGGTGAAAAACAACTACTTTCCTGGCAAATACCACGCAGAACGTTGAATGATATTCACCTGAAAATCCATATAATATCAATGGACATTGAATGCAAATGTTTCTTTCTGATAAGCTCGATTATGTTCAATTTATGTCGTGTTCACCTCATTCAATTTAGGTACCGCCAGTTAAAGTTTATCTTTTCCGGCGTACCTATAGGTGTTACAAGCTCGATGATGGTTTGTTTACGTTGTGTCTCACTTCAGCCAGAGTTCTCTGGACCTTTGGCTGGTTGACTACTCCGTACTGATGAGGGCCAAGAAGCCTGAAACCGGTATGCGGATTGTTAGGTGAACACGACATAAATTGAACATAATCGAGCTTATCAGAAAGAAACATTTGCATTCAATGTCCATTGATATTATATGGAAGTATGCATGGATTTTCAGGTGAATATCATTCAACGTTCTGCGTGGTATTTGCCAGGAAAGTAGTTGTTTTTCACCTGAGATCTACCATTTTCTGGTTCAATTTTATATTGAATCCTTTATGTGAAGAAAACCGTTTAATTCGATTTTTCTATTCATTCCACTTCACATGGCACTTATCTTTCAATAGTGGGAATATTCTACCTAGAAAATTGTCGCGGGAATAATTTGAGGTATTTGGCTTTTATTGTCTGACAACCTATATTTTTAATTTGACGTCTGTCATCAATTCGCATGAAAAGTGTGAAATGAATCAAATCCGGTTTAGTACATTATATAATTTTGCAAGGAAATGTGTTTATGATCGTAACATCAAAAAATAATCTAAAGAATACCACACGAGAGTTTGATATAGTAGAAAATAATTATCTAGATTTCTCTCTCAAACTTGTTGGCAATAGCCACTCGAGCCAGTTGGTCTCTCTTGTCTATTGCCTTTTCGAAAATCTGTCGAATTATTTTCACTCTCTTGTGATATTACAACCGAGAATGTAATGAAGTCAAATTGCACTGGAAAGCGCTCATTTTCCAAAATGAAAAAAATAGGAGAATTACGATGAGACAAAGCCGCCTATCAAAGTTATCGCTTCTTAGCATTGATAATGATTTTCTCCGGATGGTGGATTTGACCGAAAGCATCAATGATTTTTCGTCGAAAAAAGCTCGCAAGAATCCCTTGGTTTACGCTGTAATTTAATTTATTTCTTGTATTTTATTATACCTACATATGCTCGTTTCGAAATAATTTCATTTGTTCCGCAATAAATGAAAAAATAAATAAACTTGTTTGAAAAATAATTAGGGGCCTCCACTCCTTTGTTGCCCCAGGGCCTCCACACCTTTTAACCCGGCCCTGGGTAGAGGGTACAAAACCAATAAAAAATAGTATAAAGACAAATACAAAAGAAATATGTAAAATGTGTAAGATTATATGAGGACAATATAACATAAATATGTAAAATATGTGATTGAACAGGTAATCACAACTTGATATAATATACGTTGATCTAGTTAGTAATTATAAATGTAAATCGATAGGAAAAAGTTGAATTCAGATATTCCTCAGTACTATAGAAACAACTCTCAAGTAATAATGATTTAATTTTCATTTTGAATGAATAGAAGTGAGCAAGTTGTAATCATCTGGTAGATGATTATATAAATTGACATTCAATTAATTTTTCTGGGACTTCGATAGTCTGTACGAGGTGGTACGCGCAGATGTGAATTTCGTGTTCTATGATCGTGGACATCCGAATGTCTAGTGAAGTCAGATTTATTTTTATGTATTTCTAGAAGGGTATTATAGATGAACAACGAAGGTAGAGGTAAGACGCCGATCTTCATAAATAACGGCTTACAATGTTCCCTGTAGTCAGCATTCAATATTATTCTAATGATATTTTTCTGTAACAACAATACTCTCATAGAATGAGGTGAGTTTCCCCATAAAAGTAGACCATAATTTATATGAGAGTGGAACAAAGCAAAGTATGCACTCTTCAAAGCATCAAGATCCAAGAATTTCCTAAGTTGCCTGAAGGCAAACATATTTTTAGATAATTTTTTTGACAACTCTTCTACTATACCTATATATCCTTTTTCCAAACTCCTCTGCCACAGTAAAAGGTATTTTATTCCTGATTATTGGTTGACATTTCTGGAAACCAATGGAAACGTTCAATTCAAATCAAAACATTATTTTAGTGGAAATATTTTACCTAGAAAATTGCCGCGGGAATAATTTGAGGTATTTTGTTTTTATTGTCTGACAACCTATATTTTTAATTTGACGTCTGTCATCAATTCGCATGAAAAGTGTGAACTGAATCAAAACCGGCTTAGTACATTGTATCATTGTGCGAGGAAATGTGTTTATGATAGTATAGTTTTCCCAATATCAATTGTAGAAGCATAAAAAAGTCTTGCGGTGAAATCGTGTGAGCAGCAGTGGCGGACATAACTAATTTTATTTAGATATTTTAAGATTTTAAAAATACTTCATAAATAATGAAAAATGAAAAAAAATTAAAGACAAGCTTTTATTTATACAAATACATTAGGAACGAAAAATAATTTCTTTCATTGTTTGATGTAGGTTATTATTATATCCTGAAACGTATTTTGATCGGCACACACCAAGACCATAGTTTTTAATCTTTCAGAGCCATTAAAACACAAATATAACGCGTGATTTATGACTTCCCTTCGTAGAGACACAGCTGCCAGCATTATATCCAACTTGATTGGTCCAGACGAATCGGTTGTATAAACTGACAGCTCTCACTCTCGTCCACGTGGACTATAGGCTCTTTTGATGTACCGTCTGCCGACGGGAAAATGTTTACGAGTAGTACAGATTATTTTTCGTTCAGTTTCTTCGCATATACGCTCGTGTTAGCGAAGTGAGTTTTTATTCGCTCCCTATAGAAAAAGCTTCTGCAATTGATATTTACGAAGGCGTATAAGGGCCAACAACAAAATATTTTTTTAAATATTAGGAATTGTCACTTCAAACTGACAATTGTCACTTTGAAGTGACAATTGTCACTTCGAACTGACAATTGTCACTTTGAAGTGACAATTGTCACTTTGAACTGACAATTGTCACTTCGAACTGACAATTGTCACTTTGAAGTGACAATTGTCACTTCGAACTGACAATTGTCACTCAAAAAGGACATTTGATGCCAACTGCTAAAATAATATTGTTATAATAAAAAAATTATATTTTATTCTTGATTGAAAATGACTTCCTTTTCGATAAAAAAACTATTTCAGAAAAACCAATTGAATTCTCGTGGAAAATCTCCAATTTTGTTAAAAAAAAAGAGCACTGTGTCCGTCCGAGACATTTGAGAAAAAACTCCATTCATTTTCCGAAAGGAACTACCCTGTATACAAAATGAGATGTTCATAGGAGAGTAGGCCATCAAAAATGAAACAGGTTGAATATTCAGTCAATTTTCAACATAGATATAGGAAAAAGTATTGAAAAAACTTTTCTAGATTGTGCATGTCGAATAACCTCAAAATCAATTGAAATTTTACATGATGGCCAGTAAGGCAACAAGTTAAAAAAACTTTGAAGATGGCAGAATTTCGAAAACAGTTAGAATCCAATACTATGGCTTATGTGCAGTTCCAAGCATTTATTCGAAAATATCTAAAATCACCTTTTTTTTCTATATTCTCTGATCAATTTATAAATATCCTATTTTTCTTTCAAATAACTCAAGTTGAATAGAGTAAGTAGTTTAATACCAATAGATGAACTATTTAGTTTTTTTCGCAATTTTATTGATAGAACCATCTGGAAATGGGTTTTTACCCCGCCGATCGCTGTTGCAATAGTTTGTATCGAATAACTAAATCAAAATTCAACTTCAAATGTACTTTTTGAGTGACAATTGTCACTTCAAAGTGACAATTGTCAGTTCGAAGTGACAATTGTCAGTTCAAAGTGAAATTGTCACTCAAAGTGACAATTGTCAGTTCGAAGTGACAATTGTCAGTTCGAAGTGACAATTGTCAGTTCAAAGTGACAATTGTCACTTCAAAGTGACAATTGTCAGTTCGAAGTGACAATTGTCACTTCAAAGTGACAATTGACAGTTCGAAGTGACAATTGTCAGTTCGAAGTGACAATTGTCAGTTCAAAGTGACAAAGTGACAATTGTCACTTCAAAGTGACAATTGTCAGTTCGAAGTGACAATTGTCAGTTCGAAGTGACAATTGTCAGTTCGAAGTGACAATTGTCAGTTCAAAGTGACATGACAGTTCGAAGTGACAATTGTCAGTTCGAAGTGACAATTGTCAGTTCGAAGTGACAATTGTCAGTTCGAAGTGACAATTGTCAGTTCAAGTGACAATTGTCATTCAAAGTGACAATTGTCAGTTCAAAGTGACAATTGTCACTTCAAAGTGACAATTGTCAGTTTGAAGTGACAATTGTCAGTTCAAAGTGACAATTGTTAGTTCGAAGTGACAATTGTCACTTCAAAGTGACAATTGTCAGTTCGAAGTGACAATTGTCAGTTCAAAGTGACAATTGTCACTTCAAAGTGACAATTGTCAGTTCGAAGTGACAATTGTCACTTTAAAGTGACAATTCCTAATATTTTAAAAAATATTTTGTTGTTGGCCCTTATACGCCTTCGTAGATATTGGATGGACTATAACATCAAAAAATAATCCATATAATACCACAAGAGAGTTCGATAAAGTAGAAAATAATTCCCCAGATTTCTTTCTCAAACTTGTTGCCATTTGGCTGGGGTTATATTATATTAAATTGACGTGCCACACATACAATGTGAACCATATATCCAACTTTGGCATACAAAAAACATAGGAAATTAGGCCCAAAAAAGGATATAATCATCTCAATACACGTTATATATAAATATAAAAGAAACAAAAATATCTTCCACGTATTACCACTCAACGATAATATCCGACTTGTATTCGCATATACAGTGCTTCTCAAAAGTCCCCTCCCCCCCCTCTTATTTTGGGAACGATTATACATGAACAAGTGGAATTTGAAAACTGAATATTAAAGGTTGTAAACTTCCCTACTAGTGATGATAGATGACGAAATCGTCAAAGATGACGTCACAAGGCAATTGTGACCAATAATTTCAAATGAAACCCTACAATGGCAGGTTTGGCAACTCGCTTTTAAAAAACGCAAAGCTGTGATGAATTAAATCAGTTAATACTAAAATTCCAAATTCAAGCTTCGCCTCTGGATAGTTGTCAAATAAGCTGACGTTTTTGTTAGTCTCCCTAATTCGACGTTTTTGTAATTGTCCAAGTTTTTGTACATTTAATAATTTGTGTATTGTTGATCGAACGTTTAACTGTTTCAGCAGCTTTTGGTACTAATATTTTTGTACATTTTAATAATTTGTTAAACTGTTGTGAGCCGAACGTTTAAGTGCTTCAAGAAGCGAAATGGTACGTGCTTTAGGTGATAAAGTAGCAGCGATCCTAATTCTTGGTGAAACTGGACAAAATATTCATGCAGCAGAACGCATTTTCAATGAGAGGTTTCCCGATCGCCCCGTTTCGAGGACTTATTTAAGGGAGCTTCTTCGTAAGTTTGAAACAACGGGTAGTATTGATGATGCGAAACGATTTGGCAGACCACAAATTTCTGATGAGAAAAAAATTGATATACTGGCAGAAGTAATAGTTAATCCTACTTCTTCAACAACTCACGTTGCATTTACCTGTGAAGTCAGTCGAAGTACAGTACTCAGGGTGTTGAAGAAAAGCAAATTTCATCCATACAAATTGAAAATGGTTCATCATTTCTCAGACGACGACTCAGACCGAAGACTAGAATTTTGTGAAAATATGGAAACTAAAATTAACCAACAGCCAGACTATGTCAAAACAATTTGTTTTAGTGACGAAAGTACTTTCTATCTAAATGGAAATGTAAATACACAGAATGTGAGGTATTGGAGTGACGCAAATCCTCACCTGTTTCGTGAAACACATACCCAATTTCCCCAGAAGGTGAATGTTTGGGCAGGTATCCTGGGAAACCACATCGTTGGGCCTCTTTTTTTAAATACTAATTTAACTGGTGAGGTTTATCTGGAGCTGTTGCAAAACGCAATAGAACCGTTAACCTTGAAATTTTGGAAGATAATCCAGATGAATTCGGCAATTTGGAAATAACATTCCAACAGGATGGTGCTCCTCCACACTATTACGGTGCAGTAAGACGGTATGTGGATGAGGAGTATCGTGGTAGATGGATTGGACGACGAGGTTCAACGGAATGGCCAGCTCGATCACCGGACCTCACACCTTTGGATTTTTTTCTGTGAGGGTACCTCAAATCGAAGGTTTACGCCACTGAACCTGACAATATTGAATTTTTAAAACATCGTATTGTTGCAGAATGTGAGGCTGTTTCCGCAGACACATTTGCAAAATAGGATATTTCACTGTCAGGAAGTGAATGGAGGTCACTTCGAGCAATTCCTTTAGGTAAATACTGATTCTTAAATCTATAATTAATATTATAATGAATGGAATTAAAATTTTAATGTTTACTAATGAGCCATCAAAACTGCCATAAGCACAAACAAAGGTAGTATCATTGAATAGGTTTTTGAAAGAGGTGTCGCTTGCCGTAGGGTTCCATTCAAAACTATTGGTCACAATGGTCTTGTGACGTCATCTTTGACGATTTCGTCATCTATCATCACTAGTAGGGAAGTTTACAACCTTTAATATTCAGTTTCCAAATTTCACTTGTTTATGTATAATCGTTCCAAAAATAAGAGGGGGGAGGGGACTTTTGAGAAGCACTGTATATCATACCGCTCATGTATCATTTTAAGTTTTCTGCAAGCAGAACTGCAGTTCGGATGGTTTCGTACAACTTCGGAATCGTATGAGCAAGGGCTAGACGCTTGTCACACAGACTCGAATATAATAGAAAGAGACAGAGAGAGAGAGTCGCATAGAGGGGCATAACGCTTTTTACTTACGTGACGATTTCTATTAGTCAACACCTACCGCAAGCGTGAAGGAACTCGTTCCAAATATATTCGCGTCGACTAGAGCACCTCCGTCGGTTAAAAAAGGATTTTCTTATACGAAATTTGAAGTTCAGATTTGAATGTACGAAGAACTGTAATATTGATATGCAACAATCTTTTCAATCTATACTAATACTAATAATAATACGCAAGTAATAGTCCATAGTCAAAGTGGAAGATCAAGTTTTTTTTTTTCACTTTTCACTTTTTACCATTTTTAAATGCGATAAAAAGAAATAAAATTAGATGAATATTCATGAGATATAGTTTGAAATTACCTGTATTACGCTATAATAGCTTGTGTTGTGGAACTCGAATCTAAGATATGAAAATTTCTTATAGGTACTTACAATAATTCTATATAGTTTAAAATATAACATAAAAAATCTGGTACAGCGGATCAGCTGAAATATTCAAATTAAATTGAATATATACATAAATTATCCATCCTCATTATTGTATGAAGAGAGTGAAACTTCCTTCCCATTTACATGTTTATGAATTCATTATTTTTATGAAATTTTGGAAGTTGTTGTTTATGAAGGTTTTGAGTTTAAGTTTGTTTATTTTATTGTTTCTATAGTTTTTTAGATCGATGGGTAAAAAATGTTATAAAATTTTGGGCCGTAGTAAAAAACGAATTTCTGGGTGTGTGTCTTTTTGCACAGTGGTATTTCAACAGAGAGATTGTCTGTCTGTCGTGTGTTGTGAGTGTGGAATTCAATAGGGAGTGGATTTTTAAATATCCATATTAAACTTTGGAGAATAAAAAATGTCCTTACACAAAATAAACGCGACTCGTGATATAGGGTTTTAGTAGAATATTGTTTCGGTTTTTTCATGATTATTTTTATTAAAGTATTCTGAGTCGTTTCCAAGTCATGAAGAGACGTTTTATACATTCCACCCCAAGCTATAA
The DNA here is from genome assembly GCA_018342105.1 of Gonioctena quinquepunctata. Taxonomy (NCBI): domain Eukaryota; kingdom Metazoa; phylum Arthropoda; class Insecta; order Coleoptera; family Chrysomelidae; genus Gonioctena; species Gonioctena quinquepunctata. The sequence continues at coordinate 99,801 of JAFIRS010003722.1, read as the reverse complement.
TACAGTATTTTATGACAGATTCTGCCAGAGCATTATACCGGAAGGTAGCTCGCCCCTATAACTTTTTTGTTTTCGGAGATAATGGAATGAAATTTGGAGGATCTGTTTAATGCATGAAACTGCATTTTTTCACAAGTAACTCAACTTCATGCAAATTCCGGATTCACCGGAAATGACATACATTTTCGATTTTTAAATGGGACACCTGGTATATTTTCAGTTTTTTTGTTTCCATATGACATTTAGAATACAACCATGTCTCATTTGTTAATGTTTATAACCGTTTTTTATTTTATTTTTTCGAAATAAGTTTTTATTCTAGAGGGCTATGGATACATTCAAATAACTGATTTCAGTCCTAAAATGTTTGTAAAAATACAACTTTACTGTTTTTGATCAAAATGTTTCAGCTATTTTTGAATATGTAGAATAATTTTTTTTAATATGTAGAATAAAATAAAGGAAACTAAATTGTATTCAAATACATTGTTCAAAGTGTCCACCTTCAGCGAAGATACAGGCATTCAGTCTTCTAGTCATTGAATCTCGTACCCTTTCAAAAATTATTGGTGTGTTTCTTATTGTTTCACAGGCGTCTACTATACGGTTTCTTAGATATTCCTCATTCGCTACTGGAGTTTTATAAACTAGTAACTTCAAATATCCCCAAAAATAAAAATCTAGCGGGTTTAGATCTGGGGACCTTGGTGCCCACGCCTGGTTAAGTTCTTCTACACCCCTACCGATCCATCGATTTGGATAGACAGTGTTAAATAATTCCCTGGCTACAACGCTAAAATGGGCCGGAGCCCCATCATGCATAAACCACATGCGGATAGGAATTTCTAATGGTACATTCTGAAGTAGTCCCGGCAATTCATTTTCTAAAAAGTCTCTGTAAGTTGCGCCATTCAGTCGGAACGGAAGAAAGAAAGGACCTATCAAGTAATTATCATTGCCGCCCATACATTTACAGAAAATTGATACTGATAATGTCTTTCACTAACTGCGTGCGGATTTTCCAGAGCCCAAACATGGTTGTTATGAAAGTTTGTGATAGCATTTCGGGAGAAGTTTGCCCCGTCCGTGAAGAGTACATATCTTAAAAATTGAGGATTTCCACCCAATTTTCTCAAAAACCACTGACACATAATAATGCGTTGGGGAAAGTCTCGTGGCAAAAGAGCTTGTACCCTTTGAATATGGTATGGATAAAATTGTTGATCGTGGATAATTATCCAAACTGTGGACTGAGTAGAATTGAGAGCTTCAGCAATTATTCTTGTACTTGTTTCTGGATTCTCCTCGAGAGCGTTCAAAACAGCTTCTTCCAATTCTGAGGTGCGGACTGCTCGTGGTCTTCCAATAATATCAGCTGCCCTCTTAAAGCTACCTGTTTCTGCCAAACGACAGTGGAGACTGTTAAATGTTGGAACTGAAGGCAGTACTCGATTAGGAAATCGCTCCTGGTAAATACGTCTTGCTTCGCGCGCATTGCCATTCGCAAGGCCATAAACGAAATGCATATCGGCTAAATTGTTTAAATAATCCATTTTTTCAAAATTAGTGTTTTAAAACTTACAGAAACTTTAACAAAACAACAAAACGTTTAACTGTCCATAATATGTAATTACCAAAACTACTTACTTAAACGTCAAATTAATTTCCTAAGCATTCTTGTGAAAAATGCAAAATAATGGTAATAACTTCAACACGCATCGATTATCAAATAATCGACTTGAAATTTTCAAGTCCAAATATCTAGAAAACGGTTGCTTATAGCGACTTGTAACAAGGCTAGCTTTTTTACGTAGATATGATAGAGGAATTGATTTTTCTACTGAAAAATGTGCTAGAAGTACGCTCAAAAAGTTATGAATCTTCAAAAAAGAAAAAGACGTGTAGGTGGCGCCCCCTACGAGTAAGAGCAATAATAACAACAGGTTCGAATTCGACAACTCAAAAAACCTTTCAATACCAATTTTCGTTTAATTAAGGTCAGTATTTCGAAAGTTATTTAAAAAAAACTAAAATAAAAATAAAACTTCAACACCCTGTATCTTGGTAACGAAGCGTTTCCGGAATTATATTTATTTGGACAATTCATATTAGAATATTGTGAGGAATCACCTCCTGAAGTTTGTCAAAGTACTTTTGAATCACCTGTATAAATCAAAAAGAGAAGTGGATCCAAAACTGTGCCCTGAGGAACACCCATAGTCACTGGTAGCAACTCACCACTAACATTGTCTATTAGTACACTTTGTAGCCTGTTCGACAGATAATTTCGAATTAAATTAATTGCAGTTCCTCTTAGACCTACCTCAAATAATGTGTTAAGTAAAATATCATGGTTAACAGTATCGAATGCTTTGGCCAAATCTAGAAATACAGCAAGACTTTTCTTACCTTTATTTAGGTTATTTACAATTTCATTTAGTAGCCGAACGGTTGCGTCTTCTGTTGATAAGTTATTTCGAAAGCCAAACTGGTTGTCATTGAGAATGTGGTGAGCCTCAAGAAAGTCCATCATTCTATTTTTGAGACATTTTTCAAATACTTTCGCCAAATTATTGATAACTGTTATGGGCCTACTCGATAAATTTCAAAAGTGGCCTGAGAAAAAGATAAATGTATTTTTTTGGATTGTTGCGTTTATTTTTAACCGCCTTGTATATCGCAACGAAATTTGGAGGACTCAAATGGGAGATGAAAACCTACTTTTTCATGAAAAAATCACAGCTAAAAGTTTCAAAATGGCGGCTGAACGCCATCTTCAATAAATTTTTCAAATAGAGCACCCCGTATATTATTCCATTTTCGAAATCTTCTCGTAATTCTCAACAGTTTTCTCCAATACACTTTACTCCTAAATTCAATTGTTTTCGAAATTTTAACGTTTGAAAAGTGACATTTTGGTCATTTCAAACCCAACCAAAAACACTAATGTTGCTTTCAATCAAGTTTGCATTGGAAAAAATCGTTGTCGCGGTAACATCTTGTTTACTGTCAAACTGAACTGCTAACTGTCAAATAGTCCGTTGAGCGCCTAAATCCTTTTATGAAAAGTGTGATCATGACTCGTAGTTTAGACGATAAATTTGAAGCAGTTTTGATATTTGGAGAAGCTGGAAGTAATCATCATCTAGCAGTCCGTATGTCTAATGATAGATTTCCCGAGAATCCTATTTCGAGGTCATATTTGCGCAAACTTTTAAATAAGCTCCAAGCAACTGGTACGCTGAAAGATGCTCCGAGATCAGGAAGACCGCCTTCTCAGAAGAAAAAATGGTAGAAATTGTTGCTGAAATGGTAATCAATCCGACTCAGTCGACGTCTGCAGTTGTGAATCCTGTGGAGTAAGTTCAAAAAGTGTCCAAAGAGTCCAAAAAAAAAAAGGTTCATCCCTATAAAATGAAAATCCTGCACGCTCTCACGGAGGATGATCCAGACCGGAGGGTTGAATTTTGTGAGTGGTTAACAAGAACAATAATAATAATAATAATAACATAGTCTTTATTTCATGGAATATTTCATATTTTTATACATAGTCAAAATACAAAAACCAAAAATGAAATAGGCGTCAAAAACAAGATCACATTTAACCATGTGAGTAGGATTAGAGCTATGTGAATGTATGTAGGAAATATTCGTCAAGAGAGTAAGGTTCAATGTCGATAAGTAATTTCTTTACTCCCTTTTTGAATTTACTGATGCTATTCAGAATTTTTATATTGTTTGGTAGTTTATTAAAGAATTTTTTAGATGCATATGATGGATGCTTTTCTGATAGTACTAATCTGTGTACCGGAAAATTCACATTTATATTTCGTGTTGGATATTTATGACTGTGCCTATGTTCAGTAACATTTGTGTTCTTGAACAAATACAGAACACATTCATATATATACAACGCATAAATTGTCATTGTGTTAGTTCTTTTGAAAACACCTCTGCATGTTTCCCGAAATTTCATTTTAAACATAGCTCTAATCACTCTTTTTTGAATACAGAAAAGGTCAATAATGTTACTTTGACATCCCCAGAATATTATTCCAAATTTAGCACAGGATTCAAAATTTGCATGGTATATAATTTTTAATGATTTTTCGTTAAGGTATTTGCTTATGACTCTAATGCTATAGCATATCTGGTTCAGTTTTGTTCCTAAGCTTAAAATATGGACGTTCCAAAGTAAATGTTCCCCCATGAAGACTCCCAGAAATTTGGTATTATTCTGAATTTTGATTTTATTGTTGAGTAAGTTTATATTTTCTGGAGTTTCAATTCTCTGTTGTTTGGTTCTGAATAATATAGCGTTGGTTTTCTCAACATTTAGTATCAATTTATTTTTTGTAAACCATTCATAAATGTTTCTCGTGATGTCCTGAGTTTTTCGTATTAGGTCTGGATAGTCCGGACTTGAAACTATCAAATTAGTGTCATCTACATAATTAGTTAGGTGTGCATGAGTGTCATTTAAGATATCCAAAATATCATTCATGAAAATTATGAAAAGTACTGGTCCTGTAATGCTACCTTGAGGGACCCCTATCTTGGTATGTTGTAAGTTAGATTTGGTTGCATGTCCATCAGTTATAATTTTTACTCTTTGTTGACGATGTTTCAAATAGGATTCAAACCAATCTAAAGCATTTCCTCTAATACCATATTTTTCGAGTTTAATCAGTAGGTAGTCATGATTCAAACAGTCATATGCTTTAGAGGTCTAGGAAAATACCCAGCACGATTTCATTATTTTCGAATGATTCAAGGATTTTTTCAGTGAACTGTGTGATTGCTGTTTCTACGGATCTGCCTTTTATATATCCATGTTGACTTGTATTGAAAAACTTATGACGGTTCATATGATCCATTAGACGATCACACATAGCCATTTCAAAGAGCTTAGAGAATGATGGTAGGACACTAATTGGACGATAATTTTCGAATTGTTCACAATCCCCTTTTTTATGGATCGGAGTTATCAGTGCAATTTTAAGTTGTTATGGGAATACTCCATATTGGAGTGAGTTGTTCATTATATAACATAGTAAGCTTGCTATTGATCCTACACATAATTTTACCATACTAGTAGGGATGTCATCATCACCACATGTGTGCTTATTTTTTAGTCTATTTCCTAAAACCTTAATTCCATTTATTGATACTGGTTTGATGAAGGAGAACGGTGCTTCCTAAAACGTGTATGTTTCGCAGACGAATGCACGTTTTTTCTTAATGGAAAAGTCAACAAACAGAATGTACGATACTGGAGCGATACTAATCCGCATATTTGTAGAGAAGGACATACCCAGTTTCTTAAAAAGGTGAAGGGATTTTGGGCAATCGCGTTGATTTTCATCAGAGGCAATCTTGCAGGAGTTCTTTACAGAAATCTTTTAGAAACTGAAATTGAACCTCGAATAAGACAAATTGTATTGAACAATCAGGAAGAGTTTGAAAATCGTGAAATCAGCGGGATGGGGCACCTTCCCATTTCGATCGCATGGCTAGAGAGTTCCTCGATATAAACTTTCCTGGGCGATGGATAGGTCGCAGGGGAAGTACAGAATGGCCATCAAGATCTCCGGATCTCACACCTCTAGATTTTTTCCTTTGGGGGTAGTTGAAGTCAAAAATCTACGCCACTGAATGCCAAACAATAGAAGAGTTGGAACGCAGAATAATAGATACATGTGAAGAAATAGATGAACAGACTTTCATCAACGTGAGAGAAGTTGTAGGGCACTTTATTGTCAAGATTTAGGAGGGGGCCACATTGAACACTTGATGAAATAATTGTTGGGGTTAAATGAAAGTGTTATTCAAAAATAAATTATAATTTTTTAGCTAACTAATTTGTTTTTATTGTAAATTTACAGGACACATTCGTAGGCTTCGAGATTTTCCGGTAAGCGGTACTGTTTATCCTTAATAAACTCTCTTTACGCTTCTTATTAGTCGAATTCATTAAGAGATTCAACTACAAATTAATAACAACGTTTAGTTAGCAAAATGTTTTACCGGAAGTAACCAAAATCCATACTTCATTTTAAATCGGAATGTCACTTTTCAAACGTTAATATTTAGAAAACAATTGAATTTAGGTGTTTTAAAGAAAACTTGAGAATTATGAGCAGATTTTGAAAATGGAATAATAAACGAGGTATTCTATTTAAAAAAAAATTTAAGATTGACATTTTGGAACTTTTAGCTGTGATTTTTTCATGAAAAAGTAGGTTTTTATCTCCTATTCTAGACCTCCAAATTTCGTTGCGATATACCAGGTGGTTCAAAAATTAGTAGGGGGGGGCGGACTTTAGACGAGTACTGTATAATCACATAATTAAATAATTGTTCGTAACGACTTCTATACTATTATAATTTTCAGAAGATTAAGTGTCCTTCAAATGCCATTCTTTTTAGGAATTACACGCATTTGCGGTAAACTGAGTGTTTTGAGCGCCATGGAATACTGAAAGGCGCTTGACTTTTTCATTCCACGTCATGAATTGAAGGAATGAATCATCCCGATTATAAAACCTGAAATACTGTTTCCTTACCAGTCTTAAAAAAATTTCCCCAGGCAAATATCTCGTGAAACGATCCAATGTACGAGAATATAATATATCCAGGGCCGGATTAAAAGGTGTGGATGCCCTGGGGCAACAAAGGAGTGGAGGTCCCTAATTATTTTTCTAACAATTTTTTTTTTATTTATTGCGGAACAAATCAAATTATTTCGACACGAGCATATGTAGGTATAATAGAATACAAGAAATAAATTAAATTACAGCGTAAACGAATGGATTCTTGCGAGCTTTTTTCGACGAAAAGTCATTGACGATTTCGGTCAAATCCAGCATCCGGAGAGAATCATTCTCAATGCTAAGAAGCGATAACTTTGATAGACGGCTTCGTCTCATCGTAATTCGCCTATTTTTTACATTTTCCATTTTGGAAAATGAGCGCTTTCCAGTGCAATTCGACACCATCAAAACCAAGTACATTCTCAGTTGTAATATCACAAGAGAGTGGAAATAATTCGACAGATTTTCGAAAATTTGTTGCCAGGCAATAGACAAGGGAGACCAACTGGCTCGAGTGGCTATTGCCAACTGGCTCGAGTGGCTATTGCAAAATGCCAACAAGTTCGAGAAAGAAATCTAGAAAATTATTTTCTACTATATCGAACTCTCGTGTGGTATTCTTCAGATTATTTTTTGATGTTACGATCTTAAACACATTTCCTCGCAAAATTATATAATGTACTAAACCGGTTTTGATTCATTTTTAACTTTTCATGAAAATTGATAACAGACGTCAAATTAAAAATATAGGTTATCCGACAATAAAAACAAAATACCTCAAATTATTCCCGCGACAATTTTCTAGGTAGAATATTCCCACTATTGATTGGCCAAAACTTATATGAATTATTTCAATTGAACGTTTCCATTGGTTTCTAGCAATGTCAAAAAATAATCACCGTAATTGTTTGGGAATGTAGCTCTGAAATTTTGGTTTTCAAGAATTTGATAGTAGAACAGCTTAGATTGGTCTTTTTGATAGTCCTTTTTCAGAAGGATTTACATTTGTTGCGGAATGTCATCCTTTCAGATTTCGGGGATTTCTCTGTTACAAGCGCGCCACTCAGCGGACACTTGTCAACGCCAATAAATAGGAAAAACAGGTATAGACGGGCAAAGTGTTTGTAGAATCGGCAGAAAAATAGTCAACAGAATTAGCAACTTTTGTTCTATTATGGAATGCGCACAGGGCTCTTATAAATAATTTGATGCAATCATATTCATAAATTGAAATATTATTTTCTTTTGCTTATGATTATTGAATTTCATTGTGAATCTAGATCGCTTGTGTCATTCGAAGAATACGTTAGACAAAAAATCCTCCATTTAATGAAAAAAATGTATATTTTTTTGAAATTCAATTGTTCTTGTTTTTACAGCTAATTTCGATACGATATAATATTTTGTATAATAGTATGATGTTTTACTTGGTGATTGTTTCTCGCATATACACATGATTCATCAGATCGAAGATTAATATCAAAAATGGATTTTGAAAGACTACGAAACACGCTTTTGAATGTTTAAAACGAAAAATTGGAGGACAAAGTGGGAGAACTGCTCTTTCGTTGTCAGATTTTTTATATATAATTTTGCATATCCTTCGGTATTTGTTAGGAAATTTTACCTAAAAATTTATATTGTGGAGGCCCCTCTCTTGTGGAGGCCCTGGGGCTGCAGCCCTGTTTGCCCCCCTCTTAATCCGGCTCTGAATATATCTTCTCTGTTCTGTTTATACAGCGGTAACGCTAAATCTCCAATCGTAGCAGAAAAGTGGTTTTATTCAGAATGTCGGTAGTTTCCCAAGAGACATGCTCTCCTGTTCCATCTTCAATCTTTTGAATTTACGTGACATCCGAAAATCGCTTTTCCACCATAACATTCAGCTTGCATTTTATTCATGGAAGTTTTGGATATGTAGATAAATCTACATCTACATCATGTTCGATGGCAAGGGTTGATTGTGATATTAAATATGTGACACAAGAAGTTGAAGATAGCATCTTAGAACGAAGCTCAAAGAAATTACAACATTCTTCAAGGAATCCTTATGATAGATAGACCATGGAACGGTTGTATGTTTGTATGGTAATCCTAATGAGGCAGTATACAGTGCGCGTCAAAATTATGGAACAATTTCGATATTTCGCAAGCCATGTACTTTTGACAAAAATCCTGAAATAGGTCGATTTTTATTTGAAAATGCCGATTTTTTTATGTATATTCTAAAGAGGTTATATCACTGGTTTTGACATGGTGACGTAATCGGTAATTTTTTTAAATTGGAATAGATGTCTTGTAATACCTCATCTAAAAGGCCTTTCAATACCGCATTCAATGATAATAATTAAATAGTTTTTTTTTGTACAGGGTGAAGAAAAATTAATATTATATTTCAATAAGAGAATAACTTTATTTCCAACAAAATAGAACAGTTAAATAAGATGTTCGAAATGCCATCCACCAGTCTCTTGACAATAAGCAAATCTACGGACACATTCCTCTTGCACATTGCGAATAACTTCCGGAGTAATTCTGTTAATTTCGATCCTAATTCGATTTTTCAACTCTTGTAGATTTTGCGGCCTATCTACATAGACCTTCCATTTCAAATAACCCCACAAGAAAAAATCCAGGGGCGTAAGATCTGGAGATCTTAGGGGCCACTCTATCGGTCCGCGTCTACCAATCCACCTCCTAGGAAAACAGTTATTCAAAAACATCACGTTTATAGTGCGGGGGTGCACCATCTTGTTGCAACCAAATACTTTCATTTGGTGAGTTAGGATTGTTGGCGTTTGAAAAATATCGGCAAGGCTAGGTATGATTTTATTTCTCAAAAATTCCAAGTAACGCTCCCCTGTGAGATTTCCTTCGAAAAGATACGGGCCAATAATCCTGTCGTTTATTATCCCTGCCCAAACATTGACTTTCTGAGGGTATTGAGTATGCCCGTCCATCATCCAGTGAGGATTATCCCTACTCCAATATCTGTAATTCTGACGATTTACTGAACCATTTAGACAAAACGTAGCCTCATCGGAAAACAGAATTTGTATTATAAAACTTGGATTGCGGTTACACAAATCCTGCATTATTTCACAGAACTCCACACGGCGATCGGGACCATCATCATTGAGTTGTTGATGTAGCTGTACTTTGTATGGATGGTACTTTTCTGCTTTTAGAATACGTAATACAGAACTTCGGGATATGTCAAGGTCTGCTGCAATTTGTCGTGAAGTATTGTGAGGATTATTCTCTACACCCAATAGAACATCAAGTTTCACGTTTTCTTCTATTTTAGGACGTCCAGCATTCGGAATATGTTTGACATGACCAGTTTCTTTAAATTTTTTCTCAATCTTACTGACTGTTGAACGACTGATAGGTCTATTTGGATACTTCGCATTGAACAAGTCGCATACCTCTTGCTGAGTTCTGGTTCTATCTCCGCATCCAATAAAAATTAAAATTTGTATGCGTTGGGTTTCACTTAAAGTAGCCATAGTTTACTTTGAGCACCTTTTCACTTAGAATTTGTGAAGAATATTTGTTGATATTTCAACTGACATTTATTTGACACTAACTTGCCTATTACGGCATTAATTTGTGATTGTGTTTTGTTTCCATTTTAGACTAGGAAATATTAATATATTTGGAAAGGATCCATTGGTGTAGTAGAGCACTCACTAGTCTGCCAGGGCAGTCTAAGGAATTAGAGCCTTGGCTCAAAAAAGTAAAATTTTGCATTTTTTAACACGCTTTCATTATCTTTACTTGTAACTAAATAACTCACAATGTAATAAAATCTTGGAAGTAAATATTCACCCACTTCCGAATAATCTGAAATTTGTCACGCATATCAAGGACCGATGACAATACAAGAATTTCATAATCATAATGTAATAATAATAAAAATATATTTTTCCAAACGCCAACAATCCTCACCAAATGAAAGTATTTGGCTGGTGCACCCCCGCACTATGCACGTGATGTTCGCGAGTTTTTGATTAACTGTTTTCCTAGGAGGTGGATTGGTAGACGCGGACCGATAGAGTGGCCCCTAAGATCTCCAGATCTTACGCCCCTGGATTTTTTATTGTGGGGTTATTTGAAATCGAAGGTCTATGTACTTAGGCCGCAAAATCTACAAGAGTTGAAAAATCGAATTAGGATCGAAATTAACAGAATTACTCCGGAAGTTATTCGCAATGTGCAAGAGGAATGTGTCCGTAGATTTGCTTATTGTCAAGAGACTGGTGGATGGCATTTCGAACATCTTATTTAACTGTTCTATTTTGTTGGATATAAAGTTATTCTCTTATTGAAATAAAATATTAATTTTTGTTCACCCTGTAAAAAAATATCTAATTAATTATTATCATTGAATGCAGTATTGAAAGGCCTTTCAGATGAGGTATCTATTCCATCTATTCCAATTAAAAAAAAATACCGATTACGTCACCATGTCAAAACCAGTGACATAACCTCTTTAGAATATACATAAAAAGATCGGCATTTTAAAATAAAAATCGACCTATTTTAGGATTTTTGTCAAAAGTACATGGCTTGCGAAATATCGAATTTGTTCCATAATTTTGACGCGCACTGTATATATAATTCTTGTGTGGCACTGAACCCTCCTAAACGGCTGGACTGATTTCAATGAATTTTTTTTGTATGCGTTTGGGTGGCGCCCTGGATGGTTTAGATTCACAAATCAGCCCGGCAGATGGCGCTGTAGTCGGTATCATAAACGGCTGGACCGATTTGAATGAATTTTTTGTATGCGTTTGGGTGGCGCCCTGGATGGTTTAGATTTACAAATCATCCCCCTAAATGTTAAGGGTGGTCCACTCCTTAATTTTATTTTTATTTTCTAGAAAAACATTTTTGTTTTTATTTTTTTATGATACAGCATTCAAAAATACATACACCCTCAATTTTCACCGTTCTACAATCGACCCCTATTTTTTTGTCAAGATTTTTATTTTTATTTTGTCATGACTTAGAATAAAAAAATTCATATTTCTCTTAATTTCCACCCTTCTACGATCAACTCCTATTTTATTTTATTTTTTATTTTATAGAGAAAACGGGATAACAGGAAAACGGGATAACGGGAATAACGGAATAACAAAAAACGGGAAAACGGGATAACGGGATGACAGGATAAGGGGATAACATGATAAAGAAAAAATGGGATAACAGAAAAACGGAAAAACTGGATAACTGGATAACGGGATAACAAAAAACGGGAAAACGGGATAACGGGATGACAGGATAAGGAAATAACGGGAAAACGGAATAACGGGATAAATAAAAAACGGGATAACAGGAAAACGGGATAACAAGATAACGGGAATAACGGGAATAACGGGATAACGAAAAAACGGGAAAACGGGATGACAGGATAAGGGAAAAACGGGATATCTGGATAAAGAAAAAAGGGATAACAAAAAGGGAACGGGATAATGGGATAACGGGATAATGGGATAACAGGAAAAAAGGGAAGGGGACGGAAGGGATGGAGTCAAAAGCATAATCTAGATGGAACAACAAAAGGAAAACATAAAAAAAAGAAATTCTACGCGGACGAGAGTTTTTGGGAAAAACATTTTAGGGAACATAGAAATTTTGACAGGACAACGTCTGTCGGGTCCGCTAGTGTGTGTATATATCTGTGGCATCGTAGCTATCAAACGGATGAACAGATTTTGATTTAGTTTTTTTTTTTATTCAAGAAAATCTGTTCAGCCGTTCGAAGATCATCAGCTCTTTTCTAGTTGACGAAGGGATGTGAGCAACTTCCATAGGTCTGATCGATTCAAAATTTGGTATCCTGTTACTTCAATGATATTGCATGAACATGGTAACCTTGACCTGATGCTGCAGCATCACCAGGAATCTGCAGGATACCCAAATCCTCACCAACTTACAACAGAGGTATCGAGTTTGGGCTCATTGGAATGGTCTCAATGAAGAGGTTATAGATAGATGGTGATCAGGGTCTGATGATCGAACAGGAAAGAGAAATGAGGCTAAATTGGTGAGGGATTCTAGTACCGTTTGTGGGGAATTAGTGTGAATGTGTTAAGTGAATGAAAGAATGAATGAGCGAATGGGACGATTTGATATGGTACGGTGCTGAATATAATAAGGCACCATGGAGTACGGTACAGACTACGAACATGGGAGTTGATTAAATGGGATTAAGCGAATGAAGGATTTGGTCAACTCAAAAATAGACCTTACCAAAAAATTAAACACTCCCCCCGAAAAACCGAATTGCATGTCAACACAGCTGTTTGGAAGTATTCTAACACACGGTATAATCTCCAGCTGGCCCTTGGGCTGTGACGAAGAGGAGAAATATTACAACTCGATCAAGAAGCTTCCGAATGAGATTTCATCACTTTATGAAAGTTATGAGAAATTCTGATTTCGTTTGAAGCTTTGAGATCCAGCAAATACAAGACCCATCGTAGAGATTAGCAGAGTGTATATACGCAGTGCCGAACGATTGCTTAGTACGGGGAATGGTTTGTTGATGATTGATTCCTGTCAATAAAGACATGGGAAAGGGGCAAAAAAAAGTACAAAGTACAAGGTTAATTTTGGGGAAAAGTGTATTTTTCCACACACTTGTAGAAAAAAATAAATAAAATCATCCAAATCGCATGAACGTCCAAACGAGTCTCATTCAACAATAGGAAGAAATTTTACCACTTGTTGGTTCAATGCTTCAGAACAGTGGCGTATCTAGGAATTCTGCTTGGGGGGGGGAATGACATAAAAAAGTTATATACCTCTACTTATAGGTACAAAAAACATAAGTATTTTTTTTTTCATTAAAATTCAAACAAAAATACAAAATGTAATAAAATAAAAAAATATATAGATATATATATATACTTATAAGTAGGTACAAAAACGAAGATTTCTGCCGTTAAAATAAAAATAAATATTACAAAATGAAATCCAGTATCCCGTGTTTCTTATTTGCAAACATTTCAATAACATTTAAAACATCTATTTGCACATCTCTATGAACATGAAGTAGACCTAATCCAACTAACCGCTCCTGTTGCATTGTTGATCGCAGCCAAGTTTTCAATCAAAGTTAACAAAATATGAGAAATTGAGTGAATATTGTCATCATTTTTTCATTGATATTTCACATTATTGCCTTTTTTTCACGTAAAAAAAAGCAGTTTTTTGAAAAAAGTTGCTAAGAATTTATTATGATAAAAAAAAACATTTCTTTTTAATTATTTATTTTTTTATTATTTGAATAATATATTAAGAATGTTTTTCTTGAAAATTAGTAATTGGTTATTCTCTACCTAATTTTTTTTTTTTTAATAATGTAATTGATTAGCGTTATTTCAGATTTGCCATGTTTTGAGTTAGGGTTGGATTTAGGTACCCTGGGATGATTGCTACGACATGCAACGAGTATTTTCATCAAAACTTTATAAATACCGTTTAGATAAAGCATCTAAATCAGTATTTTTTTTTTCATACGCAACAAATCCATATTTATTTAAAATATGATTTTTTCCGGTCAAAAATAAACAAAACCCTGTCTGAAAATTACAGTAATATTTCAAAATGGAACAAATAGTATTGTCAAGTCGTACAAATCAATTGAAATATCTTGATTTCTCTAAAATTTACCAAAGTGGATTTGTTCTTTTTTAAAATAACGCTCTTCAATTGTTTATTTACTTAATAATTAGTTATAAACAAACTTCGATTGACATTTTCATGTTTGTAATCATGATTAACTCTTAACAACCTAATGCAAAAAATACAACTTTTGAAAAATATTCAACTTATCCATTTGTTTATAAATATTTTATAAACATAAAGCGGTTTTTTAATGCCTTTGTCAGTCAATGAAAAAACAATACTTACTCGATTTCTCATATTTTAAACAATTTTATGGCATGATATTATCGAGTACACACGTAAAATGTGCTCCAGGAAGCAAAAAAATTATAGAGTCGTTCTGTGAACATTTCGGTTTTTAATAAAATCGACGGTTTAAAAAAAAAAATTTAATTAACAAGAGCCTAACATAATCAAAATCCAATGAAAAAAAATATTTTTTCTAACAAAATTACATTATTTTAAGTGTTCAAATGATACTATGATTTTTTATTTTTTTTTATTCATATTTAATAGTATGAAAAAATATTTTATGTGCTGTACTCCTCCATAAACGCCCACGCGGAGCCCTATTTTCAACGTTGAATTAAAATTATAAATAATTGAGATGTAAGCTTTCGGAAATGTTTATTTCCATCATTAGGGACACTACAATAGATGAAAAAACCAATAGTAATACATATTCAAGTGAGAAACAATATGCTACTTACAATTTTGTTGAGGTTGGTTTCAATAATGTTAAACTTATTCATCTAACATAGTGATGCAAAAGAAAAAAAACGTAGGTCGAGGAATAAAACGAAGTTCAAAGTTACTACAACCACATTAGCGTTGTTTAAAATTATATAAATATAATCTATGTGGTGTGACAAGTGAAACTGACAGGTTAGGAATGAATCTCGCAATTATATTTGAGCCAACGACACATGACGGGTGTCACTTGGAATTAGTTACAGGGGTGCCAACCGTTAGATTAGTACCAACTGATGTTACCAGGTGGCGGTAATGTTAAAAAGAACTATTATTTTATATTACATTGTTGTCAATTTTGATTGATATCTAAAGACAATAAATAAAAGTAGATCTCACTCAAATAGTTAATATATGTTTTTTCATTTATACAATTCTTTTTTTGGGAAATGAAAGCCATTTTTGAGAATGTTCTCTTAGATGTATGTGACTCTGTCGCTAGCACTTTCACTGAATCGTAATTCATCTGGTGGTCAAATTTATTCACATGTTCTGCAAAAGCACATCTTTCAGGATGCAATCGGCAGTCACTTTTATGAGATAATGATCTTTGCGTTTGACCAATATATTGTTTATTACAACCATAACAAGGAATACTATAAATTATATTTGACATTGAAAGTTATGGAGTTTTATCTTTAACTTTAGAATAAATTGACCTGACTGTTTTATATGACATTTTAAATTTTTCAGGATTGTGAAATAATCTGGATAGTTCAGGAGTGATCTCTCTTATATATGGTAATGGGGTGAAAAAAGTTTGAGTAGGCGTATTGTTAGTTCAATTGTTGTTTGAGACAATGTTCGAGTTATTACTGTTTAAGGCTAGTACTTCAAAGTGAGACGAGGTATTATATAGAATGTTATTAAGTAAAGTTCTTGGATAGGAATTTTCTGAGAAAAGGTTCAAGAGAATGTTTAAATTCTGTTTATGGAATTTAGGATCTGAGATTTTCAGTACTCTTAATTTTATTTGTTTTACCGAGTTCACTTCTATAGTTTGTGATTCAGGTATCTTCCTGAGCTGCATGGTTTCCTATACCAATCTACCAGTAGCTTGTTTTCTGTTGTCCGTATAAGCTTGGTATCAAGAAATGGTACGGAATTTTCGCTGTTCTCAGTTTCAATTGTGAACTAGATATGAGGATCGTAGCTATTGAAAGTATCGAGAATCTCATCCTCACCATCATTCGGTAATGCTAATATAATATCATCAACATATTATTTTATGAAATTCAGATTGAAAGATATAGCTCGTCCAGTATTGAAACGACCACTTTGGCCTTCCCCTACCTAACAACCAATTTTTATCGAAGATGCCCGAGCCATTGTGTAACTGTGGGTATAAATAGAAATTCCATAGAAATTATTTGGTATAGGCGAAACACGAGACTAGGTTTTTGGCGGACGAGTTTTGTGATTATGGTCCGATTTTCATTCAAAATTGGTATGCGGGGGTTTTCGGGGTCGGAGATTATGAATTTTTTGTCAAAGTTGAATAAATAACTGCACTACCTATTTATTAATCAAACAAACCTAACCTTTCAAACGCTGCATGACAAGCCACTGGTGAAGATTTGCCGTAGCATAAGCAGCCACATCAAATCGTGTCCACTCGTGTTTTCCCCCTCTCTACCTACCAAACGGTCGTTTCAATACTGGACGAGCTCTAAAACTGGAATAACATTGTCTAACAAATCATCCATGACGTACGCTGGTGAAATGGAGGCTCTCATTGGGGTACCAAAGGTATATTTATAAATTTTATTATTGAAAGAAAAATCTGTATTATCAAAAAGGAAAGTCAACAATTCCAAAAATGTCTCTTCCTTAATGGTACAGTAATTACTAATACGATCCCAATTTTTGTGTATTGCTCTAATACAAGCATCCAAATAAACATTGCTAAAATGGATGTAAAATTTCCTCGTTTTCAAGAACCTGTTTTTTTTATCTTCTCTATCATCAATGAGCTATTACTAAAAACGGCATTCTCTTATTTTTGTTTAAAAAAAAATTGCAAATTCTCATCGGCGGAAAAAATCGAAAAATACATCTTTTTCAGAATGACATATTTTAGAAGACTTGGAATGATTTTTCGCAGGAAACTAACTTTTCCACTAGACTAATGAGAACAATAGCGGCCACGACCTTCAATTTAAACATTTTGCAGTTTCTTGGGGGGTAATAATCCCCCCCCCCTTGAATACGCACTTGCTTCAGAATTTGATTCATTAGTTTTGCAATGAGGCAATGCATGTGATCTGCTAGAGCTCATCCAGTATTGAAACGACCACTTTGGCCTTCCCCCACCTAACAACCAATTTTTATCGAAGATACCCGAACCATTGTCTAACTATGGCTATTAATAGAAATTCCATAGGCGTACCAAATTATTTGGTATAGGCGATTCGCGAGACGTAGAGAACTTACACTCCTATAACTTTCCTAACACTCCTATTTCTTTTTCCGCTACTGAATAGTACTTACCACTGGGCATTTTGGCAAGGTAACGAGTAAACTATTGCAAAGTTGAATAAATAACTGTACTACCTATTTATTAATTAAGCAAACCTAACCTTTCAAACGCTGCATGCCAAGACACTGGTGAAGATTTGCGGTAGCACAGCAAATCGTGTCCACTCGTGTTTTCCCCCTCTCTACCTACCAAACGGTCGTTTCAATACTGGATGAGCTCTATCAGTACAACTACAAACCCACATACTATTGCAGAAATTATTCTATTCAAATACCAGTCAACGATATAATGTCATCGAGATACCATTTCAGCTACTATAATTCTCATTACGCAAAGTTACTCGCTTCACTTCTCACAGTTCGAGATCGCTGAATAAGCAGTATGAAACATTTTTTCGATATTGCCGCCTGAGGAAAGGATTATTAAAAGTGAATACGCATACATCGGAAATTTTGATGTCACTAACAAAACCTCTTGCGTCTGCTTATCCACTTGGCCAAGTTTTTGTTCCACAAATAGTCCCCACCTGTGGCTCAACTAAGTAGATCATCATCGATGTGACATCAATTTGTCACTCGCAGGATGGAAACTCTTTACTTTGTTTTTCATTTCGATTGATATGTCAATTACTGAAAGTTCGATTTAATTCGTCGAGTAATTAATAAACGACAATTGTAGCACCGCTGGAAATGAAATGTAATCATAAATATTGAAGTGTGTACAAGGTGGAGGAGAAATATCCTCTGTATCAGAATCGCAAGGGCCATAAAAATTATTGAGTGATTTTTATTTCAATTACACTTCAATTTTGAGTGTGATTATGCCTCAAATATATATATATATATATATATATATATATATATATATATATATATATATATATATATATATATATATATAAAGTATATTGTTTTCTTCTTCTTTTTCTAATAAGCGCGAAACGAGGCTCATTTTGCACGAGTGCAAAATTGCTATTTTGTGCAAGTTGCCAACTATATTTTTTCAACAACCTAGTACTCACTTTTAATTTTAATATTGGTACAGGAATATGTGAATATTGTCTTTATTGCTTTGAATAAACACAGTCTAGAGCGTATCGCTATACGACACACATGTCGCGTTAACTTCGAAGTGTTTACAGTTTGTATATATATATATATATATATATATCTCAAAGATATAAGTTTCAATCGATTCCCCAGTGATACTCGAGTAACAACGTGAACATGTAATCAGAGCCTAGTGCTTTCACTGCTACCTCAGAAGTGCCCCAAGACTCACATTTAGGCCCTCTGCTATTTTTAATCTTTATCAATGCTATCAAAGTATGCTTAAATTCGTACTATACGGTGGTTCTCCCAGTTTTGTCAACAAAACAGACTTTTCCTGAATTTCAACAAATGTTCCACTATTTCTTTTACAAGAAACGTGAAGAAATTTGAATTCAATTATGAGATTTCAGATACTTTTTTAAATATATTGAACAAAATCAAAGATTTGGGGCTCAAGATGACCTTTGTCAAACACTGTGACTATATCATCAATAAATGCAACAAAATGCTTCCTTACTTGTATTTGCAAAAAAAATAAAAAAATCTCAAAAAATATTAAAAGCGCTTTACTTCGCATTCGTTCATAGCAGATAAATGATCCCACCAATTCAATTATAGATCCTCCAGCAAAATTTGAATTACACTACTAGATTCAGATAGTCTCGGAATAAAATTTACCGTAATTTAATTCAAATAAATGTTTTGAATTTCCATAAGTTTCTGTGTCGAACAATAATTCACGAATCCGCTTATGATAATAATAATAATATTCATTTTCCAATAAAACATAAAATGCATAAGAATAGTATATATTTCGAGCACTGATGCAGAGTATAGTCAGTGGTAATAAAAATATAATGTATATATATATATACATAAATAAACATACATAAACACACATGCACCTAAATACACATATTGAACTGACTATTAAAAAATTCTTCCACCGAATAGAAACATTTTTCAATCAGGAATTGTTTCAGGGAGCTACTGATTTTTTAAGTATTTGATTTCTTTTAAACTTTTAGGTAGATGATTGAATACATACAGACCCATAATTGAGGGTCATAGTACTCAAATGTTTGAAAAGGTCTCTGCAGGAGTGTGTACAGGGAACTCCAGCTATTATTCTTATTATTCTTTTTTGTAGCGAAAAAACACTATTTGCCAAAGTGGAGCTACCCCACAAACATATTCCTAACTTAATTCGTGACACAACCTGTGCGTGGTATAGGGCCACTAGCTGAGGTATTTCAAGTATATGTTTGAGATTCCTGAACATGAAACATATAGAATTCAATCTTTTCATTAAGTTTTTACAATGACCGTTCCAACTTCATCGATAATAAGTCCAAGAAAATTGGTTTCATATGAACTATCAATGGGTACATCCATCGACACTCATCTTAATTCTGAGAGGGTTACACTGTCTTTGATAGTTATGGAATCTTAAAATTTGGGTTTTCTGAGCGTTCAAATTCAGACTATTGGTACTGCACCAGTCCTGCATCATTTTCTGTATCTCTATTCATACGAAATTCATTTTTGCGTGATATTATCAATGACGTGTCGTCTGCATACAACACATACACACACATGAACACCTTTCAAGAATTCATCCAGATCATTGGAGTAGAGTATAAATAAAATAGGTCCTAGGATGGATCCTTGGGGGACACCAATATTAATGGGTTTACCTTTCGAATTGACGAAGCCAACACTCTCAGATTGGATATTTGGAACACATACGTACTGATGACGGTGTTTCAAAAAGGATGAAATCCATTATAATGTTACTCCTCGTATTCCATTATTATTTCAATTTCGATATTAACTGATTATGATTGACAGAGTCGAATGCCTTGCTGAGATCACAAAAATTCCCAGCAGGGCACTCGCCTGCCTCCAAAAATTCTATGACCTTTTCAAAAAAACTAATAATGATAGTATTAGTGGAACGACTGGCTAAAAACCCATGTTGGTTTTCCGAGAAGATATTGCTTCTATACAAAAATGTCAATAGACGGTTGAGAAATGCGTACTCAAATACTTTTGAGAGACTTGATGTTATAGTAATTGGACGATGATTGTTCATAGCAGTTGTACATGCCTTTTTGAAGATGGAAATAATTTTTCCAACTTTCAGACATTGTGGAAACTCGCCATTCAGAAAGGAGAGATTTACCAGGCAAGTGAGAGGGTAAATAATATTTTCTAAACAAGCCTTGATTATAAAAAGCGAGAATTCGTCCTGCCCTGAGGTTTTTCACTAACACCGTTATTTATACTTTGTAGTGGAGCATTTATAAAAAATTTGAAGTTCAGATATTACATTCCAGGCCGCTTTGTTCACGTTACTAGAATTTGCGATTCTATTTTGGTAGTACCTTTTTTCTAATCTTTTATTAAAACTTCGTCTTCTTTTTTAGCTTTTTTGTACTTGTTAATTGGGGGTAGTATTTTTTAAGGTGGTTTAAATCCTCCAATTTTATACTGGATTTCTTAATTTCGTCTGTAATCCATTTTTTGCTGCGGTCATTATTTTTATCAAAATATTTTTTTAAAGGGAAATGTGTATTGAAATGAAATTGAAAAATATCCATGAATGAGTATTTGAACACATCATTCCAAATTTCTTTTGTGAGAGCATTATTGAAATTGAGAATGACTTCTTGATTAAAGCTTCTTCTGATTTAAAAGTTTTTTTTTACATTTTTCTGATTTTTGTTTAGGAATCTCTAATAACGAATAGTGATCAATAATAATACCATTACTGGAGAAAACCTACTACCGAAATGTTTGCCGAATAGTCACATCGGAAGTGATTTAGCAGTGAATCAATGGCCAATGTAAAAACAGTCCAATGATTTCATGATTTGTTGCATAGATCAACCTATTATTTTTACTCCCCCTTCCCTTTCCCCTCTCCCTCCTTTTCTGCCAACCGTCGCTCTCTTGACACTCTTAATTAAACGGCGAATCAAATTCTCCGTTCGCATAATAGGCCAGTAGAGATAGAATTGATTTTCCAAAAATGTTATAGTAATTACAAAAGTTTTAAATTTTCAGTGGAATGAAGAGTACGTTCAAATTATATCAAGTTTGATTCTGCAAACCTTTTTTCTGAACGGAAGATGTTGAAAATAACGATTTAATGAATTTTCACATTATTAACGCGGAAAAAGTTTTGATAAGTAGCAATTTACATGCTCTGATAAATTTGCAACCATTCAAACAAAACTAAAATGTGTATTTTATTGAAAAATTGTTGTTAATCCTAATTTTTCAATGGAAATTCCCAGAGCCGGATTAAGAGGGGGGCAAACGGGGCTGCAGCCTCGGGGCCTCCACAAGAGAGGGGCCTCCACAAGAGAGGGGCCTCCACAATATAAATTTTTAGGTAAAATTTCTTAACAAATACTGAAGGATATGCACAATTATATATAAAAAATCTGACAACGAAAGAGCAGTTCTCCCACTTTTTCCTCTCATTTTTCGTTTTAAACATTCAAAAACATGTTTCGTATTCTTGTCAAAATCCATGGTTAATATTAATCTTCGATCTGATGAATCATGTGTATATGCGAGAAACAATCACCAAGTAAAACATCATACTATTATACAAATTATTATATCTTATCGAAATTAGCTCTAAAAACAAGAACAATTGAATTTAAAAAAATATATCCATTTTTTTTTATTAAATGCAGGATTTTCTGTCGATGTATTCTTCGAATGACACAAGCGATCTAGATACACAATGAAATTCAATAATCATAAGCAAAAGAAAATAATATTTCAATTTATGAATATGATTGCATCAAATTATTTATAAGAGCCCTGTGCGCATTCCATAATAGAACAAAAGTTCAAATTCTGTTGACTATTTTTCTGCCAATTCTACAAACACTTTGCCCGTCTATACCTGTTTTTCCTATTTATTGGCGTTGACAAGTGTCCGCTGAGTGGCGCGCTTGTAACAGAGAAATCCCCGAAATCTGAAAGTGTGAGTCTAAGAGAAGGATGACATTCCGCAACAAATGTAAATGCTTCTGAAAAAGGACTATCAAAAAGACCAATCTACATTCTCAAACATTGAAATTACAGTGATTATTTTTTGACATTGCTAGAAACCAATGGAAACGTTCAATTCAAATAATTCATATACGTTTTGGCCAATCAATAGTGGGAATATTCTACCTAGAAAATTATCGCGGGAATAATTTGAGGTATTTTGTTTTTATTGTCTGAAAACCTATATTTTTAATTTGACGTCTGTCATCAATTCGCATGAAAAGTGTGAAATGAATCAAAACCGGTTCAGTACATTATATAATTTTGCAAGGAAATGTGTTTATGATCGTAACATCAAAAAATAATCTAAAGAATACCACACGAGAATTCGATATAGTAGACAATAATTATTTAGATTTATTTCTCAAACTTGTTGGCAATAGCCACTCGAGCCAGTTGGTCTCTCATGTCTATTGCCTGGCAACAAGTTTTCGAAAATCTGTCGAATTATTTTCACTCTCTTGTGATATTACAACTGAGAATGTGATGATGTCAAATTGCACTGGAAAGCGCTCATTTTCCAAAATGAAAAAAATAGGCGAATTACGATGAGACAAAGCCGCCCATCAAAGTTATCGCTTCTTAGCATTGAGAATGATTTTCTCCGGATGCTGGATTTGACCGAAATCATCAATGATTTTTCGTCGAAAAAAGCTCGCAAGAATCCATTTGTTTACGCTGTAATTTAATTTATTTCTTGTATTTTATTATACCTACATATGCTCGTGTCAAAATAATTTGATTTGTTCCGCAATTAAAAAAAAAAAAAACTTGTTTGAAAAATAATTAGGGGCCTCCACTCCTTTGTTGCCCCAGGGCCTCCACACCTTTTAATCCGGCCCTGGAAATTCCAAAAGTTCTGCATACTCGAAAAAATAACTAAACTAATGTTTTTGAGAAGAGTTTCAATTTGCAACCTCTTACGTCAAAAGGAAAATGTATTTTTTCATGAAATTGTTTTTTTTATTAAAATAAGTACCGGAATTATTACAAAAGTTTTAAATAACGGTCCTCACGTACAATGTTTTCATTAATTTGCAACCTCGTCTGTAACACGGAAATGAGGGTAAAGTCAAAAGAAAAATATTTTCGCATTTGTACTCTACCAAAAGTTCTGCAAATCAGACAGACAACTCATTTTATCAATTGGTGGCATATAATAGTTTGCAAACTATGTTACAATGCGGAACATTAGGAATAAAAAAATATTTTTGCAACGTTTGTGTTATCTGAATAATAAAGATTTGTACTAGCTGGTGCCCGCGTAGAATTTGTATTTTTCTGGTTTTGTTCATGTGATTCCATCTAGCTTCGAACACTAATTTGACAGTTTGTCAGATTTAATAATTCAAAAATGACGGATTTTCATACAAACTTTTATTCCCTTTTTCACCACCTTAGGAGTTGAATTTCCTTCCTAAGTACTCACCCACAGTGTTAAAGAAACCCACATGCAAATTTTTACGGTCCTATTCCCAGGAGTTTGGGCTGTGTGCTGATATGTCAGTCAGTCAGTCAGTTATTCTTTTATATATTTAGATAAATGACATTCATTGTGTTAGCAAGTTAAATATCGACCAAGAAGAAGCTCATCAACGGTGGGTGAAATCATTCAATGTTGAAAGCTAACGTTTTCGATATGAATTCATAATATCGTATTACAATTAGGAATTTGCATAAAAAAATCATTTGAATACGTTTGATGGAGGATCGAGAATCTCTCGAAACGTTTTAATAATTTTCCTTATTTATTAAAAAATGAAAGAAACATCGAGATTTAAAAAAACACTCTGATGTCATACAGTTGTACGATTAACCTACAACTGTGTTACGTCACAGTGTTTTTCCACACTTTATTTAAAAAAAATTATAAATCAAAAAAATGATTTTTACTTGGATGGAATTTTTTATGCGAAACCACAATAAAATTGGAGTGAGAAAGTCGAGTGAAAAGGTGAATTATTAATATTATTTAATTCAAAAAATACATACCTGTAAAAATTGAATTTGAGATGTAATATCGATCCCAAAATAATTGTATTTTTCAGCAAGGTTTCTGTTTGATGATGAAAATTATGTACTTATTCACAATCGATAACGTTTTGATATCCTTACTTCCATAGAGCATCGATGATTCATTTTAAAATCTCTTCGATTGCTATTAAGTCATGTTGTGACAAGTGCAAATTTCAAATGAAGAATGATTGAGTGTCGTTTCAAAGGCGATACAAAATTAATTTTGTTCACTAGTTTTTTAGCAGAATATGCACAAAAATAGTTTAACGGTTTGTAGTGGTTAACTAGGTAACCGTATTATTCTTCGGGTGCAATTCCAATCAACTAGTGAAAAATATAACAGATATACGCGATGGATAATCAAGTATTTAACTGGATCACGGTAGACATATTCGGTCTAATATATATCTTAAACGTATTTGCACAATTAAATAAAAAAATGTTCCATTGAACAATGCCGGTTGCATATCTCTTGCGTCAGGTGAAATATTAGTCGTAATTATGATTGCAATTTGCAGAACTTTTGGAATTATTTCGGCGTTTGTAAAAATTACTGAATAAATTTCCGTTGCGGTTTTCGTATGAGCTTGCAAAGTCACATATCCACTGAGACCGATATTCTCTTTATTTGCAAGCACAATAAAAAACTTTTGTAAATATGTAAATGCTTGTGTTTATTGAAAATGGCTGCGTCGAAAAAAAAGTTTGATAAATAAATTATATTTTTCAGAAATGGTTGATGCAAATGTACGTGAATATGTTAAACTTCTGTCATTCACTTATCCAATTTGCAGAACTTTTGTAATTTTTTTAAACAAATTACAAAAAACAAGGTACCGTAACTTTTATAAGGTTGCAAACTTGCATGTTGTAAAACCTCATTACAATCGGTATGCCTAATTTGCAGAACTTTTGAAATTTTCAGCGTAAAAATGAAGTATGAAAACGTTTTTTGTAATTTAAACAATGTCCCGTTTATTGCAGACTTATAGAAAATTGTATAGTTTGTTTTCATTACTGCACTAACATACAGAGTGTCCCTGGACTTCCTCTTTTCCTCTCGAGAATGTATAGCTGGGGTCAAAATATCACCAGTACTTCATATAACTTTTGTTCCTAAAAGCCTTCGTTACCAAGTTACGGGCCCTCAAAGTTACAAAATGAAAAATGTTTTTCTTTGATAACTTTCAAAGTGAATATTCAAAATCATCTAAATTTTGTTGATTGACTAATCAAATGAATTACTTCGATGAGCTTTCATGCAGGAGTCAGTTGTTTTGCTACAAAGTCAGGAACGGACTACCCCCGATGGTCCACACCCCAAAACTTTGAAATGACTGGGATTTGTCAATATGTTCCAACACAACAAGGTTACCTGGACAATTTCCTGAATAAAAGTACTCGTGTGGAAAATCGATCGGAGCAACGATTTTTGATAAAAATGCATTTTTGTTCGACGACATCCAACCTGAGATGTCTACCATTATTCGAAAAGATTAATTTGTAATGAAAATAGAAATTATACGTAAAATGTTCATCATGCAAACACGTTTACCTTACAGAACTCATGGTGTAAATAATCAATCGCAAGCCTCAAGAGCAAACAGAAATGCAAAATATGCTACAAAAACTGCTCGATATGACCCCCGTCTCTCTCAATACATTTTCTTAGTCGGCGCAAAATCGCATTTCAGTTGTCATTTTTTATCCATACTAATTTTATTTCTTTCTACAAGGTGTTTCTGTCAACATCTGTGGAAGAAATGGAACATAAATTTATTCACCGGATATTTTTCACCTATTCATGTGCAGCTGTTTTTGTAGTTTATTCGTTTGCTTTTTATTAGTTTTGTCTTCCGATGTGCGTTTTTTTAGCTAAATTTATCTTCGGGTTAGAGATTTTCTCCCATGAAATTATACTTATCAGTGAAACTCCTCAACATTTAAGCTGGAATACGAATTTGCAACATCCAAATGTTGAGTTTCATGAGATTCAGGTAACACAACACGAAACGTGCTTATTCCACGCGTACATACAAAATATGGACTGAATTCGATATATCATAGTTAGCTTGTTAGTTCAAAAACACCACGAATCTACATAACTTGATGTTTCATTTGAAAAAATATCTACATTGTGAATGAAACTTTCAACTAGGTACTGTACTTTTGTTTAAGACTTTATTTTAGCATATTTTGTATTATCCCTGCTATAAATGTTGTTGAATTAACGTTAGCATCAGTATTTGTACTGTGAAAATTTTTCATTTCAAATAATGGTGGACGATCGGGTTTGATGTCGTCGAGTAAAACTGCATTTTTATTAAGAATCGTTGCTCCGATGGTTTTTCCACACGAGTACTTTTATTCAGGAAATTGTCCAGGTAACCTTGTTTTGTTAAAACAAATTGACAAATCCCAGTCATTTCAAAGTTTTGGGGGGTGGACCATCGGGGGTAGTCCGTTCCTGACTTTGTAGCAAAACAACTGCATGAAAGCTCATCGAAGGAATTCATTTGTTTAGTCAATCACCAAAATTTGGATGATTTTGAATATTCACTTTGAAAGTTATCAAAGAAAAACATTTTTCATTTTGTAACTTTGAGGGCCCGTTACTTGGTAACGAAGGCTTTAAGGAACAAAAGTTATATGAAGTACTGGTGATATTTTGACCCCATCTATACATTCCCGAGAGGAGAAGAGGAAGTCCAGGGACACCCTGTATATTGAAGTTTGAAAACTTTTGAAACTAATGTGAATTGATTGTCTATATCTACTGGCCTATAATCTGTATAAGCGGATCATAGTCAAGAATGAAGATTGAGATATCCAGTCGAATGCAATATATCACGGGTCACGTATTTTGAATATCAAACAGAAATAACATCATCTCGCTCATCCCCATGAAACATTGGCGATTCTCATGTAAATTCTACCCTCCTAATCCTGCCGTCAGATATACGTTGTCTAATTGTGAGTTATGCATGAGATATCGAATATTAATCGAACGAGAATGATGGATTCCCTGATTTAATGGCTCATCTAGGATCGGTCAGTAAATAGTATTAATGATGAATGTTGTCGAGAGAAACAGAGAAGAGATTTTTTCACCACAAGATGTTATTATCCGCTGTTTTAGATATATTTCCCGTAGGTTTTAGGTAGATTTCCCGTCATCACAACAATACTTTACAATGAATTTTGACATATCTTAACCGTTCATGGTCCCAGAACCCAAAACCATCAGTTCAAATGTATATATATATATATATATATATATATTGTTATGTTATGAAAAACCAGTTATATATTTTAAAAAGAAAAAACCCACAAAAAGAATAATTACTAAATAGCTATTAGTTTCAAGAGATTGTTTTTACATAATTTTGAAGTTCTATTTCCTTTATTAAGCCTCTGTATAATATGAATAGATAAAAATATCCAAATTATATAACACAATCAATTTCATACACTGTCAGAATGATTACAACCCATAATTCTTCAAAAGACAACAAAAAGGCTAGATTTACAAAATTTTCCTGAATAAAATGTGATCTACAAATTTATAAATTCGAAACATACAGTATATGGAATTGTAGTTAACTAAAAGTAGCCAATGGTAGAACAGCAAACTTCTTGATGACAATAGCCAATCAGGGAACAGTATGGTCACATGTAGAATTAGAAATTGTGAGAAAATAAGAACGAGGAAGTGTCAGAGGCAATTATTACTGAAATTTGTACATAGTTAATGAGAATGGAAAAATAGTTTTATGTATAAGTTATGACAAATAAACCCAAACAGTGAAAATGTGACAATTTAGTGCGCGAATTCAAAAATTCGAATCAGAAGGAAGGAACAAAAATGGTATCCAGGTGACAACAAACAAAGCCACAAGGGAGATCGAAAATAAATTTAAAACGAATGCCACGTTATATTTTGGAAGAAAGAAAAATTTAATAATTTCAACATTATAAGCGGAAAACCAACATTACCTTATTTGTACACCATATACAAGTATCCAAAGCTGATTGCTGAATTTGTATGGTTCCTTCTATTTGGTATGGGAGTTCCTGATAGCATTGGAGTGAAAGGGAATCCAAATCCTGGTGTGTATTGAACAGCGACAGTTCCAGACAGGTATAAACTTCCATAGTGCACATTCCGAACTGAACAATTTCACTAATAACGCATATTCCATCGGAAGAACTTTATTTCAATTGATTTCGAACTATTAAAGAAATTTTCACTCTCAAGGTAAAAGTGAGGTTGTGTTTATTTTACCAATGAACTTTTCTCATGATTATCTATGAATATTTGCAGATTCACCTTAGAGTAAATTATCTTTCGTAGGCCAGGTAAAATTAAGTATTCCTGAATAAAGGAAATAATTGCTTTTTGATACTTTGTCGTTTGTTTTCTACAATGATCAACAATCATACTTATGACCATTGAATAAATTGAAATTTGACATATCAAGCAGTGGCTAGTGGCTCAATTGCCTGAACCGGCTATCTGAGACAAGAGGCGTACCAACTGTGCTTAGCTGTGGTAAGGAAAGTGATAACAATTGGCAGCAACGTGACGAGAGAACAGTGACGTTAGCTAGCAATTATTATTACATCATACAAAATATTATACAGGGCGAAAATACTTATCTATATCATAACAATTTGGCTCACAAAGAAGAGCGAAAATTATTAGCAATCTTCATTATATAAAAACAATTATATTTGCAAATCACAATTATATTACAATTGGCACCCAAAACGTGGGGCGAAATAATAACAAAATAATTTGTTATATCATCATTACATAACAATATATATATACCGGGTGATCCACTTACGACTATCCACCCTCAATAACTCCCAGAAATATTATTTTACAAAAAATCGCCGATACACGTCGATTTTTGTTTGGAAGGCGACACCATTTGACGAGAAGAAGATATGTTATACTTCAACCCCCTACTCCCCAGAGCAACCCCCTCTATAATTTTGATAGGGAATGAGGGTCGTGTCATACATCATTGTGAAGGTAATTCAATTCTGATACTAGCAGTGCAAAATTTTCTGAATTTGAAAAAGGCGTGCTCGAGATATTCGAGTTTAAATGGTACACTGGTGAATTGTGAGTAAATAAATTATACGAAATAGATTATCAAACAATTATTCACAAAAGCTGTTCAAAATGACTGCCATTAACGACAGTAGTAGAGTCTATTTTCAAATGCCTTCTGCACCTTGAAAGTCTTTCTCTGGTAAGTGCCTGTCATTCAGTTATAATTCTTCTTTCCAAATCGTTCAGGTCAGTAGGTTGAGTTTTATAAATAACGGATTTCAAATGACCCCAAAGGAAAAACTCATTGGGTGCCAAGTCCGGCGAGCGTGCTGGCCATTCTATTGGACCTCGACGACCTATCCATTTGTTTGGAAAAGTTTGGGATAGCCATTCTCTCACCTGTAATAGGAGATGAGGTGGTGCCCCATCTTGCTGGAAATAAATGTTATCTGCCAATAGATTTGGATTACCATTATCATCAAGGTCCGTGTTAACAGTATCCGAAATAAGTGGTTCAATCAGATTCTGCAGCATATCCAAATAAACCGCACCATTTAAATCACCTTGGATTAATATTGGGCCAATGATTTTATTACCCGGAATCCCTGCCCACACATTCAACTGGCACAACTAGAATTTTGCCAGTAGATTTATTGAAAAGACTTCAATAACATCGAAAAAATTGCTATTATCTTTGTCCCAATTCGACACAGTCTGGAGGAATGAATCATAAAACCATCTTCACTTGATAATCAAAGCGATCTGAAGTCTGTTAAAAGATCAGCAGAATATTGTATCCAATTTCGACGCGTACACATTTATTTTATTCCCATTATATTATGTGGAACAATCAAAGTTGTTTTCATCTGATGAGATTGAAAGCAGGTGAAATGAGGGGAAGATTTAATCCCGAAGTTTGACAAGAGGTATGATTTATCACCGGCTCGAAAACTCGTTTCGGATTTCATCCAATATTCATTTCGCTTCCTCCTTGTTGAGTTTATTAAACATGGAAATACGAGACTCTTTTAGTGGGTAGAATTCATCAAGGCATATCGACGAGTTTATTTGGAAATGGAAATCGCAAGTCAGTCATCATATTGAAATGCTCGTATTAAATTAATGGTCCGCATCTTATGGATTTTTTTTATTATTCAGGGTTTATGAACAGTTATCGCTTTGAAAATATTGCAAAATGATGTTTACGATTTTTTCCTATCGATCGACACCTGTCAAATTTTGCCTGGAAACTTCGTTGACCGCGTTTTTTGAAAACTAAAGAGTAATATTAATAATAATAATAATAATTTATTGAATCCTTCAAGATCAAATACATGATATAGGATACGTCGAGAACACAAAAAGGTAGACAAATAATCAAAATACCAAAATACAAAATATAAATGTCACATATACACACATAGAAATAACATTTTATCTCGAATTTAAAACTAACCCAATGTAAAATATAAATGTCATATATACACAGACAGAACTAACATTTTATCTCGAGTTTAAAAATTCAGAAATGCTGTAGACACAGTTTTCTGGCAGATATTTCTTCAATTTTGATTTGAATATTTTTTGTTTTGAATTTTCCTCAGATCAGTTGGAAGATGGCTGAAAAATGAATTCCTGTATATGACGGACTATTATTAAAGAATGATGTGTTATGAGTCGGGATCCTGATGAGATCTCCATTTCTAGTGGAATAGTTATGATGTTGGGAAACAGTGTCGTACATATGTTTGTGTTTCAGAAATAACATTATACATTTAAAGATGGATATGTTAAGATAATGAATCTTTAAAATTAAAATCTTTATAGTTGCTGAGCTGCCCCAGATGTATTCAGGAGATGTAGATATGGCATATGAATATAATGATACAACAAATAATTGATCAAAGGGTTAGAAGTATATATCAAACATATTTTTTAGTTGTAGAATGAATGGCATAATATCCATTATTTAACTTTTTACAAACATCATTTATATTTGCTTCCCATCTCATATCACTATCTAC
This sequence comes from Gonioctena quinquepunctata, assembly GCA_018342105.1. Classification (NCBI taxonomy): domain Eukaryota; kingdom Metazoa; phylum Arthropoda; class Insecta; order Coleoptera; family Chrysomelidae; genus Gonioctena; species Gonioctena quinquepunctata. The sequence goes on along the minus strand of JAFIRS010003722.1, from coordinate 68,071 downwards.
GAAAGTTCCGAGAAATTTATTATTTTCAGAGAGATTAATTACATCATCCATCACTCTTACTTCAATTTTTTTTACAATTTTTGATCTGCGCTAGAACTGCATACACACCGTTTTGTCTGAGTTCACAATTAAATAATTTTTTTCTCACCAGGTTGTGAATTCCTTTGACAATATATTCAATTCACCTCGGGACTGTCAGTATCAGCAGCCAAAGTTGAATCATCAGCATAGAGAACTATACATTGTGTGCTTATATGAAGTGGTAGATCGTTAATAAATAATAAAAAAATCAGTGGACCTAAGATGGAACCATGAGGAACTCCCAGGTCCATAGAATAGAAATCAGACCTATGCTTTTCAATTTTGACGCATGTATGAGACTAACCACGACAGAAAGTTACAACGAAATCCTAAAGAGTAGAGTTTGCTTTCGATAATGTTTGGGGCAATGGTATTGAATGCTTTTGATAGATCGAAAAAGAGTGCTCCAACATATTTTACTATGTCTATAGAATCCTAAATATATTCAAAAAAGTTGTAGAAAGTACTTTCAATCGATTTTTTTGGACAAAAACCATGTTGGTACTTTGATAGAATTTCAAATCTGGTTAAGAATGAATACATGTTGTTATAGACACATCCTTCAATAACTTTACCTATACATTCTCGAATTACTGTCCCCATATACCCCCAAAGGAAAAAATCTAGTGAGGTGAGGTCTGGCGACCTGGGTGGCCAGGGTTGTTCCATATTAAGCCCAATTACCTTACCTCGAAATATTTCCAAGATACATTGTTCAACACGTGCCCAATTATAAATTGGCTATCCATCACATTGAAATCATATGTTTTGTCTTTCATCAAGGGACCTTTAATCTAAAACTTTACTTATATCATTATTTAAAAATTGCAAGTATATCTGTGAATTTAACTTTTCCCGGTAAAAATATGGGCCAATCACCGCACCACACATTTGTCTTAAAAATATTGATCGCGGCATTCTATCACATACCTTGGGTTTTTTTGCCCACCACCTACAGTTTTGTGAACTGACCACCCCATTTGAGGTAAAAGTCGCCTCGTCTGTCCATGAAATTTGACAAAGGAAAATTTGCATTTTCTTCTCTTTGTCCTTGAAAACAAAAAAAGAAATTCAACCGTACGTCAAAATCACGCTATTTCCAGGGCCTGATTAAAAAGTGTGGAGGCCCTGGGGCAACAAAGGAGTGGAGGCTCCTAATTATTTTTCAAACAAGTTTTATTTATTTATTGCGGAACAAATCTAATTATTTCGGTACGAGCATATGTAGGTATAATAAATTAAATTACAGCGTAAACAAAGGGATTCCTGCGAGCTTTTTTCGACGAAAAATCATTGATGATTTCGGTCATATTCAGCATCCGCAGAAAATCATTCTCAATGCTAAGAAGCGATAACTTTGATAGGCGGCTTTGTCTCATCGTAATTCGCCTACTTTTTTCATTTTGGAAAATGAGCGCTTTCCAGTGCAATTTGACATCATCACATTCTCAGTTGTAATATCACAAGAGAGTGAAAATAATTCGACAGATTTTTGAAAACTTGTTGCCAGGCAATAGACAAGAGAGACCAACTGTCTCGAGAGGCTATTGCCAACAAGTTTGAGAAAGAAATCTAGATAATTATTTTCTACTATATCGAACTCTCGTGTGGTATTCTTTAGATTATTCTTTGATGTTACGATCATAAACACATTTCCTTGCAAAATTATATAATGTACTAAACCGGATTTGATTCATTTCACACTTTTCATGCGAATTGATGACAGACGTCAAATTAAAAATATAGGTTGTCAGACAATAAAAACAAAATACCTCAAATTATTCCCGCGCCAATTTTCTGGGTAGAATATTCCCACTATTGATTGGCTAAAACGTATATGAATTATTTGAATTGAACGTTTTCATTGGTTCCTAGCAATGTCAAAAAATAATCACTGTAATTTCAATGTTTGAGAATGTAGCTCTGAAATTTTGGTTTTCAAGAATTTGATAGTAGAACATTTTAGATTGGTCTTTTTGATAGTCCTTTTTCAGAAGGATTTACATTTGTTGCGGAATGTTATCCTTTTCTTAGACTCACACTTTCAGATTTCGGGGATTTCTCTGTTACAAGCGCGCCACTCAGCGGACACTTGTCAACGCCAATATATAGGAAAAACAAGTATAGACGGGCAAAGTGTTTGTAGAATCGGCAGAAAAATAGTCAACAGAATTTGAACTTTTGTTCTATTATGGAATGCGCACAGGGCTCTTATAAATAATTTGATGCAATCATATTCGTAAATTGAAATATTATTTTCTTTTGCTTATGATTATTGAATTTCATTGTGTATCTAGATCGCTTGTGTCATTCGAAGAATACATCGACAGAAAATCCTTCATTTAATAAAAAAAATTATATTTTTTTTTAAATTCAATTGTTCTTGTTTTTACAGCTAATTTCGATACGATATAATATTTTGTATAATAGTATGATGTTTTACTTGGTGATTGTTTCTCGCATATACACATGATTCATCAGATCGAAGATTAATATTAACCATGGATTTTGACAAGAATACGGAACATGTCTTTGAATTTTTAAAACGAAAAATGAGAGGAAAAAGTGGGAGAACTGCTCTTTCGTTATCAGATTTTTCATATATAATTTTGCATATCCTTCGGTATTTGTTAGGAAATTTTACCTAAAAATTTATATTGTGAAGGCCCCTCTCTTGTGGAGGCCCCGGGGCTGCAGCCCCATTTCCTCCCCTTTTAATCCGGCTCTGGCTCTTTCAATGCTTTTATAAATTTTGGATTGAAGGGCTTGAATTTATTATTGTGTGTAATTTTTCTCACTGCTTTCCTTTCAGCACCAGTCGTATTACAAATATCTATTATACTAGTTTTTCTATTATATCCAAGCATACACTCTTGAACTTCTCAATCATAAACTCTTGGATTATGAGTAATTTCAAAAGTATTTAGTTTTTTCTGTATTTTACTCGTCTTTACTTTGCTCTTCAGGCAAAATTATATCCAGCTCGTCTCTGACTATAATCAATCTGTATTTATACAAAACAATTCAACTTCGCGATGATTTTGGGAAGACATATTTCTGATTAAAATTTCGTCGTGCACAATGAAAGTTATCAAAGTCCGTGAATACCCCGAAAACGTCTTGGAGAAACTAGATTGCATTGTATTCGAAAGTAATTTGGCGAGAGACAGCGCGTTAAGAACATTGTCTCCGGTACATAACAAGGTAAGCCTGAACAGATAAACCAAAAGTGAGCTCAGGTGGGAATTTGCTGACAACTTTGAAAACTGGATTATATTTTGTTTTGAATAGGCATTTTCGTGGCTCAAGTTTGTTTCTCTGTAACTCTTTTGTAGAGCTGCTTTGCCACTAAGAAAGCTGGAAGATACTATATATATATATATATATATATATATATTTTCTTTAGTTTCTTGGCCACATATATATTTTCTTCAGTTACTCGGAATAAAGGTCTGATTCAGTCAATTCATATAATTTCTTTTAACGACGTTTCGACATGGTATTTGTTCATGATCAGGTTGAAACACTAAAATTAAAAATATGGAGGTTGGCACATATTTACCTTAACTCAATATTAAAATGTATGTACTAAAATAATCCTTCAAAAACATATGGTTCGAAATATAACACGTTATTTAATACAATATACAAATATACAGTGCTTCTCAAAAGTCCCCTCCCCCCCTCTTATTTTTGGAACGATTATACATAAACAAGTGAAATTTGGAAACTGAATAATAAAGGTTGTAAACTTCCCTACTAGTGATGATAGATGACGAAATCGTCAAAGATGACGTCACAAGGCCATTGTGACCAATAATTTTGAATGGAACTCTGGCAAGCGACACCTCTTTTAGAAGGTATCGAAAAAACCTATTCAATGATACTAATTTTGTTTGTGTTTATGGCAGTTTTAATGGCTCATTAGTAAACATTAAAATTTAAATTCCATTCAGTATGATATTAATTACAGATCTAAGAATCAGTATCTACTTAAAGAAATTGCTCGAAGTGACCTCCATTTACTTCCTGATAGTGAAATATCCTATTTTTAAACTCTTCTCGTACTTTTGCAAATGTGTCTGCGGAAACAGCCCCACATTCTGCAACAATACGTTGTTATAAAACGTCAATATTGTCAGGTTCGATTCAAGGTACCCCCACAGAAAAAAATCCAAAGGTGTGAGGTCCGGTGATCGAGCTGGCCATTCCGTTGGACCTCGTCGTCCAATCCATCTACCACGATACTCCTCATCCAAATACCGTCTTACTGCACCGTAATAGTGTGGAGGAGCACCATCCTGTTGGGAAGTTATTTCCAAATTGCCGAATTCATCTGGACTATCTTCCAAAATTTCAAGGATTAACGGTTCTATTGCGTTTTGCAACAGCTCCAGATAAACCTCACCAGTTGAATAAGTATTTTAAAAAAAGAGGCCCAATGATGTGGTTTCCCAGGATACCTGCCCAAACATTCACCTTCTGGGGAAATTGGGTATGTGTTTCACGAAACAGGTGAGGATTTGCGTCACTCCAATACCTCACATTCTGTGTATTTACATTTCCATTCAGACAGAAAGTACTTTCGTCATTAAAACAAATTGTTTTGACATAGTCTGGCTGTTGGTTAATTTTAGTTTCCATATTTTCACAAAATTCTAGTCTTCGGTCTGGGTCGTCGTCTGAGAGTTGATGAACCATTTTTAATTTGTATGGATGAAATTTGTTTTTCAACACCCTGTGTACTGTACTTTGACTGACTGCAGGTAGATGCAACGTGAGTTGTTGAAGAAGTAGGAACAACTATTACTCATGCCAGTATATCAATTTTTTTCTCTTCAGAAATGTATGGTCTGCCAGATCGTTTCGCATCATTAATACTACCCGTTGTTTCAAACTTACGAAGAAGCTCCCTTAAATAAGTCCTCGAAACGGGGCGATCGGGAAACCTCTCATTGAAAATGCGTTCTGCTGCATGAATATTTTGTCCAGTTTCACCAAGAATTAGGATCGCTGCTACTTTATCACCTAAAGCACGTGCCATTTCGCTTCTTGAAGCACTTAAACGTACGGCTCACAACAGTTTAACAAATTATCAAAATGTACAAAAATATTAAAAGTACCAAAAGCTGCAAAAACAGTAAAACGTTCGATCAACAATACACAAATTATTAAATGTACAAAAACTTGGACAATTACAAAAACGTCGAATTATGGAGACTATTAAAAACGTCAGCTTATTTGACAAAAAGATGTAAAAGATAGCATTTGTATTTCACCGAAAAACGACCATTCTCACTAACATTGTAAGTGAGGTTATTTTTATATTTATCAACATACTATAGTATTTTCACCATTGTAGCTCCCTGATGATGACAATATTCATTGTCGAAATATTGGAAATATAATGTTATAAGAGTACATTTGCGTTTGCTGCTGTCCCAAAGAATTTCCCATACTATATATATATATATATATTTAGACAAGCCATGGCTTCCAGAGTTCCGAGGGTATGAGAAACTTGGCAGGGATGTTGTATTCAAGGATTGGAATAATTTTCATTATTTCATACTCTGTCATCACTTTTAGTTTTACCGGAAACACCTCAGGAATTTCAAATGGAACCTGTATATTTTCACTTCTTGTGATTCTACGGACGTACCGGCACATAGTTTTGAGACACTAATTATTTGTCGAAAAATTATTATGAGGAAATTAGGGTATATCGCTCATCAGGTATGACGTGGATACAAAATTGAACGAAACCAGATTCATAACTTCGAAACGAAAGGTATAATTATTTTGCGTATAAATAAATTTTTATGTAAGTCAAAAATTTTTACGAACTCAAAATCATGGAATGAGACAAATAAAAACATCTTAGGCTATATATTCGATAATCCTCTACTGTTTGACACTCTGAATCATAAACAGAACACACGGTGTTTCATTTGAAATTTCCAAGTTGGGGTCCTTTCCTGAAGTAAAAGTTCATGTATGTAAATTCTGCTAGTTGCTGGCCTATTAGTTTGTCCAATATATGCCCTCGAACATTGAGAACATGGTATCACATATATTCTCTGAGATTCATTCGTATTGTGTCCTTAGGGGATCTGAGGATATTGAAAACTTGGTTGATGTCCATGAAATAGTATAGTACACACCGAGGTGGAAAGTGTTGTATTCTTTTCGAGAGAAAAGGGCCATTTCTCGAGACAGGAATGAAATATTTTACGAAGGTTTGTAAACTATTTTATTTACCCATACCTTTTAAATGCAAATGACATTTTTTGTGACAAATATACGTCGCTACCTATGGTTCCACGCTGGTTTCTACAAATGTGGGGGTATGGGGACTTTCAACTGATTGGGAAAGGAAATTTATTCTACAGAAAACGGCTATTAGAATCCTGGGAAGGGCAAAACGGACTGACAGCTGTAGAGCTCTATTTAAAAAATTTAAAATATTAACTATTGCGGCTCTATACATATTTCAATGTTTCGTCTATATCAAAACACAAAATAACACCCCTAAAGTTAATCACAACCACGAATATCTGACCAGAAATGGCCACAATCTTCTTATGCCACAGCATCGACTGGCAATTACTCATAAAAGCTTCCTTACTGTGGCGATAAGGCTCTTCAACCATCTACCACCATATATGAGGAATTTACATATGAATGAATTCAAAAAAAGTATAGAAGGGCTGCTGTTGTTGATCTCTGCCCTTATGACGTTAGTGAATTTCTCAACTGCAAGTTTTAATACTTTGCCTTTTTAATGTGTCTATTTTGTACTGTATAATACTTTGCCTTTTTAATGTGTCTGTTTTGTACTGTATTTACTTACCTTGACGATGCTAAATCTATTGTACTGATAATAAGCAATTAAATTGATTGATTTATTGATTGAATGCGTTTCTTTCAAACTTTTTAAAAGCCTGAACTGTCAGCATCACATAAATGGTTGTAAATAAATAATCTTTATCTCGTTTTTACCCAGCAGTTTGCTGATTTTATCAGTCACACCTTTGATGAATGGCAGGATAGCTTTATGCAACTATTCAGAAGTATATTAATATTTTTTTCTGTCTTATTAAGGATAATAATTCAAAGGAAAATATTTTTTATTTTTTTGATGGACTATTTACTGTGTGCTAGGAGTTAGTTTACACTCTGTATTCAAACTGAAAAATCATAAATCCAAAGTCTACGGAAATGTCTCAATCTTTATCTATAGTTAATTTTTCTGTCAGTGTCTCATAAAACTCCCTTCTGTTTTTTATATTTCTCTTACATAACTGCCAAGATAAGATTCTCATCCAATATATGAGACACTTATGAATCTTGTTATGCCTACAAAGGGGTCCGACACGATTCCAATTTGGGTTTATAAGCCGCACCTGGGTTTCCAATTGGCATGCAAATATATCTGATATAAACCATTAAATCGCAAAGCGAATAGATATTTTGTTGAGTTCGTTTCTTGGGATTTCTCAATTTCACTTTCTCGCGACATCTCGTCCCGGGGATTATCCTAGTTTTCCGGAAAATGTATTCCACAGAGAAATATTCCTTCTGGTATGAACACACCTGACTGTAGTAACTCTTGAGGCAGATTCTCAATTCTGTGGTGTTATATTATCAACCAACTGGAATGAAACATATAGAAAAGTAATATAACTAATAAATAAAAACTTTTAAAAAAAAATTAAACCGACGAAATACGGAACTGAAAAGTAAAAAATAAAATAAACCTTCTTAGTCTCAGTAACTAAGCTCCTAAACTAATCTTAGTAACTAATTTTGAGTCGGCGCCAAACAAACAAGCAAATGAATTAGGCAAGGCGTAAAATGCACGGTGACATTCTGATAATTTTTTTGAAGTAATTTAATGATGTTCGTTGATTGTTTGTTTGGCGCCGACTCAAAATTAGTTACTTACATTAGTTTAGGAGCTTAGTTATTGAGACTAAGAAGGTCTATTTTATTCTTTACTTTTCAGTTCCGTATTTTGTCGGTTCAATTTTTTGTTAAAAAGTTTTCATTTTTAAATTTTTTATGGCTAAAATATACTAATTACTACCTACTTGTTTTTTGATTACTTCAATTCAATTCAATTCAATTTTTATTTAATCCATAGAGCTGTGAGGCTATCGGACAAGTCAGATATAAACAAGGTTTACATAAAGTGTATAAGATAAGATATAAAAATATAAAAATAAAGTGTATAAGATAAGATATAAAATATAGACAGACAAAACATTTTATCTAAAACTATCAAAAAATTCATTAAGATATAAAAGACAAAACGAGGAGAAGTCTTTTATCTCTTTTTTGAATGTGTGCACTCTTTCTATCAATTTTAGTTCTTCAGGAAGAACGTTATATAATCTTAGTCCCAGTATATCTGCAGATTTCTGAGATACTGTTAAACGAACATTGGGTAGATGCAAATTATTTTTTGATCTTGTATGATGATCATGTAGTGAGTTATTCTTAACCAAAGTTTTGCGTTGCTTGTGTATATATGTTAAAAGTTCCAATATATGTAGGCCATAGAGAGGAAGAATTTTAAATTGTTTGAATAGATCCCTGCATGAGGTACCATTGGGAACATTAGCAAGGCATCGCATAATCCTCTTTGCACCAGAAAACCTCATTAACTGCAGAAGAACTACCCCAGATGGTTATTCCGTATGTTAATCTGGATTGATTTCCCCGAAATAGAAGAGCAGGAGTCCCTGTATGTCAATTATAGATTTGAGAGATCTTAGTTGAAAACATTTAATACTCAGTGTATTGGCTAAAATTTTACAGTGAGTATTGAAGGATACATTCTGATCAAGTCTAATACCTAGAAAAGTAGAGCATTCCACCTTGTCTATAATTTGATCATCTATAGTTATTTCTACTGCTGGGTTATTTTTATTCTGTCTGGTGTGAAAATTTATATGATTTGTTTTAGTACTATTCAGAAAAAGAGAATTATCGTATAACCACTTACGAAGTGACTGAAAAGTAGTGTTAATGTTGTTTTGAATTTGTACCTCAGATTTGCCTGTGAATAATAACGTGGAATCATCTGCATACAAACAGGTAAATGCATTCGGGAGGATTAGAGGTAATTCATTGATGTAAAGTGTAAACAAAATAGGGCCCAATACTGAGCCCTGAGGAACTCCTATTCCTATCGGAAGTTCACTAGAAGTAAATACCAATTTTTCATTGTTCGCCACGTGATTTATCTTGATTTTCTGAAGACGTCCCTTGAGATATGACGAAAACCATTCATGAAGTTTGCCCCGGATTCCGTATCTGAATAATTTATCCAATAAAATGTCATGTTGAACACAATCAAAGGCACGGCTGAGATCACAGAATACACCAACCGCGCCTTCGCCTTCTTCCAGGGAGAGTAAAATTTTTTCGTAAAAACTGTGAATAGCTGTAATTGTAGAATGTTCAGTACGGAAACCGTGCTGGTTTTCAGCAATTGCCTTATTTTTTTCCATGAAATTCAGTAGTTGTTCTAATATCGCATATTCGAAAATTTTCGAAATGATGGGTGTAATAGTGATTGGACGGTAATTTTCCAAATTTTGTGGATTTCCTTTTTTCAAAATGGGCGAAACAAGCGCGGCTTTCATTCTGGATGGAAATATTCCTGTTTGAAATGATAAATTAATGAGGTAAGTTACAGGTTTTATAATCGTATTTGCAATTTGCAAAATACTTACTTACCCACCTTACTTCAACTATTACCAGTTAAATAATATGATTATCTACTTTTACTATTTGTTGTAATATGAATTATTTTTGTTGTTGTGGTTAGTTTATTTCATCACTTTGTATATCATTCCATCCTCTCATAGAATATAATGGTTTTGACGGATGTGGAACAGAAATAATGTCAGGAGCGATCTGTTGTAATTTGGGGTTTGGAATAGAAATAAAGTTGATGGTCTTCACTTAGATGTATATTGAAAAGAATCTTGCAGGTTACAACAAATGCCAGCAGGCACAACCAACAGAAGTACACACTTATTGAAAAGGGAAACATTCTCAATTGAATATTGATGGAAAGATTTTTCTGTGAATTGAAAAATCCACGATAAAAATGAAGTTATTTTTTGTGAATGTCTAACAGAAAACAACTACTTCCCCGGCTGAAGCCACGCTGGACATTGAACTACATCTGATAGATATTCTGAAAAGGCCCTAACTCAAAAGAAAAATCTGAAATTGAAAATTTGCATTTTCATTCAGATAGTTATTTGATTTTCTATTCCAGTCTTAATTAAGAACTCATAAAGATGAATGAGGCAAAGAAGAATGTTTTCCAAAGAGAGTACTCACCAGAAATCATTCGTAACATTGACGCAGGAGAGACATCGCATTCACTAGGTCTTCAATACATTTTTGTCGACGAAAATCTATTTCACGCTTCCACGATCATCAGGAAGACCGGAAGAAATGGGAAACACATTTTCAAGAAGCAATCTCACTTTGCAAAGATGGAAAAAGTTAGAATCATTTCTTTTGGAGAGACACTTTGAAATTAGTGTTTTCTGACATTAAAACCTGTCATGGGGTATGATAGATTGATTTGTTGAAAATATAAACAGGATGTTCATAAAATCAGATGTGGAATCATCTGCGACTGAAAGATAAACTTTAGTCACTATCTTCCATCAAAACCGTTAAGTAGTAGTATCTTTCAGTTATTTTTTGTGAATGTCTAACAGAAAACAACTACTTCCCCGGCTAAAGCCACGCTGGATATTGAACTACATCTGATAGTGACTAAAGTTTATCTTTCAGTCGCAGATGATTCCACATCTGATTTTATGAACATCCTGTTTATATTTTCAACTAATCAATCTATCATACCCCATGACAGGTTTTAATGTCAGAAAACACTAATTTCAAAGTGTCTCTCCAAAAGAAATGATTCTAACTTTTTCCATCTTTGCAAAGTGAGATTGTTAAAATATGAACATCCTGTTTATATTTTCAACTAATCAATCTATTTCCCATTTCTTCCGGTCTTCCTGATGACCGTAGAAGCGTGAAATAGATTTTCGTCGACAAAAATGTATTGAAGACCTAGTGAATGCGATGTCTCTCCTGCGTCAATGTTACGAATGATTTCTGGTGAGTACTCTCTTTTGGAAAACATTCTTCTTTGCCTCATTCATCTTTATGAGTTCTTAATTAAGACTGGAATAGAAAATCAAATAACTATCTGAATAAAAATGCAAATTTTCAATTTCAGATTTTTCTTTGAGTTAGGCCTTTCAGAATATCTATCAGATGTAGTTCAATGTCCAGCGTGGCTTTAGCCGGGAAGTAGTTGTTTTCTGTTAGACATTCACAAAAATAACTTCATTTTAATCGTGGATTTTTCAATTCACAGAAAAATATTTCTATCAATATTCAATTGAGAATGTTTCCCTTTTCAACATGAATACCCCACAAGAGGTTATCTTGACGATGGGAGATAGTGACTAAAGTTTATCTTTCAGTCGCAGATGATTCCACATCTGATTTTATGAACATCCTGTTTATATTTTCAACAAATCAATACACGCTTATATAGTAACAAAATGCAATAATCATCATTTCAACGATGCTTCTCCACTTTATAGCTAACGCTTGTGAGACGCATATTCGTCATTACGACGCTGTTGCGAGATGGTATTCCACCAATCGAAACTTGACATGGACAATGGAATATGTAGAACAATAGTAAGCAGTTTTTGAGTTCGTTAGCGAAATGCAGAGTCTCAGCTTTGAAGTATCGAAGTAGGATTGTTGGCAATATGACATCATGAGTAATAATAATATATATATATAAACAAACAGTAGCACCTCGTAGAGGGTGTGAAGGGTACTTCACAACAGATCTGTCATTGTCAACTACGTGTGTGTGTGCCAATGTTCATAAGTGACAAATCAATTATCCCCTATTTTTCTACCCGTAAGGGTATATAATTCTATTCGAAATCTAAATAGAAGGTATACTCTATCTATTAAAAAAAGAATCATCCAAATCGAAGAACCCAGTACAAAGTTATGCCTGATAGATTCGGTTAACGGACCAGAATTCAGAGGGTGAGTGATCAATATCCTTCATTTTGCTACCCTTAGGGGTGGATTTCATCTTTTAAATTCAAATGGGACCACCTTCAAAGTACACCCTATCCACTGAAAATTATCGGAATCGGACGCCTCAGTAAAAAGTTATGCGTGATCAAACATAAAAAAAATGATGGAAAAAAAAAATACTGGTCGACTAGAGAACCTCGTCCTTTTTGGTTTCGTCGGTTGAAAACAATTTTAAAAACGAGCTTTCATCTAAGTCGTGTACTGAAACGTTAAAAATAAGTTTGAGTCAGCGCTGACAATGATTTAATTATTTTTTGTTGAATTATTTGGTTTCAAAAACCGAAATCGATAAAAAATTCAATTAAAAATTAGGATCGAAAAACCTATTCTATGAACCAGTTTTATTATACAGGGTGGGCCATTGAAAACGAAATAGCAGCTCTGTAGGTCGGCAGAACCGAATTATATTAAAACGCTCGGAAAGTCAACTACATTTTCGAGGGGGACATCGTTCGCGATGAAATTCACCCGAAATACATTTCATCCCTCGGAGCTGTGACCGCCACCCCTAAATTTTTTAATTGCAATATATGGCAAGTGATACTTTATTTGAAAGGTATTTTCCTTCTTAATATCAAACAACGAGAATAAATTAATTCTATCGATTCGTTTTTGAGATATAGGAACTTGAAGTTATGAAATTACTTTTTATTCACTCAATCGATAAAAATAACATCTAACAATGCAACTGTTTAAAGATAATTATCATTGTCAAGGAATTAAATGATCTCACTGTCTACCAACAAATAACATGCAATTCCGTTTCAAATTTTTATTTCATCCTCATTTACTTGATCGAAAAATTTCCAAGGTTCTTAAGAATCGATGAAAAGACGTTTTCTAGAATTCCACTCAAATGAGAGTACAAAAACAACATGTATGAGATAACTTTTTTCGCCAAATCGCAATTGTGGACATCTATCAGTGTCAAACTGATCTTTGATTGAACGATATTAGAGTGAATTACTTGACTAAAGCTGCTGAATATTTTTCCGCAATAATGATGTATACGATCGCGGAAAGAGTTGAAATAATAACACTTTTTTTTAAGAATGATGAGTGCTGTAACCGTACAGCTAATTTGTTCAATGAAACGCATCCAGATAAACTTGTTGCTAGAAAATACGATCTAGAATTAGTGCAAAAATTTCGTCAAACTGGATCAGTAGCCAACAAGAAACGAGACCCAGAACGTGAATTTCCGTTGAGAAATGGAGCTGTTGAAGTTGCACTTTTAGGACAGGTTCATGCAGACCCAACGTTGAGCACAAGGAAATTGGCTAGTGTTACCAATATCAGTAGAACCAGTATCCGCCGAATCCTGAAACATCATAAATTCCACCCCCACAAAATACATTTGGTACACCAATTGAATGAAGATGATTTTGATAGGCGACAGGAATTTTGTGAAATTATGACTACGAGAATAGCTGCTGATGAGAATTTCCTTTTCAACATCTGCTTTTCTGATGAGTCTACTTTCTTTTTGAATTCGACTGTGAATCGTCATAATTGTCGTTATTCCACAATTAGTATGAAATATTTGGGAGTAACATTAGATCGACACTTGAGATGGGATATACACGCTCAGAATATCGTTAATACTCTAAGGTACATGCTCCCAAAATTCAAATATTTGGTAAAAATGTTGAATACTCACCATATTCATTTATTTATCTATATACGGGTGAACCCCAATTTTGTGTAAAATAATTTTATACAATTGAATCTTATTCTATACTACTATACTACTACAATTATACTACTTCATGAAGGTTCTGTATCACGCATTAATAGAATCAAGACTACAATATGGGATACTAGGGTGGGGAGGCATAGCAGATATCCACCAGGAAAAAAAATTGCAAAAAAGATTCCTAAAAATAATATTCAAGAGACCGTATAGGTATCCTACAGACGAACTGTATAAAGAAGCGAAATGCTTCGACTTGAAACAATCTTTTTTTTTATTGTATCTTAGTTAACCTATACAGAAATAAACACGAACTGAAAACAATAGAACACAAATTTAAGACAACAAAGCAATTTTGATATTCATACGAAATCTTCAAAAAAAGCGGTAGGACAACGATGTTATAGAAAAATCGAATTTAAACGGTTTTCTTCACATAAAGGATTCAATATAAAATTGAACCAGAGAATATTAGATGTTATACTTACCACGCACCTCGGCTTTTCAACTTCTTACATAGAAGTATCATCTACACCAACTCAGTCACTTTAATTAAAAAAAGGTAAAATCGTATACATTAAATTCAGACAGAAAAGTAATTTATGATATGTTATGAGTACAGAAAAATTAATTGAAAATTTCTGGGTTATTATTACCCCCCTGTTGAATCCAATATTGTATATATGATAAAATACTCCTACAATCTCATCATATCATCAAGCAGCAAAATTTATGAATGAGGAAAACCCCACGCACAACCTAGGTTTCTGTGGGTCCACCTGTTTATTCGTGAAAATCATTCTATGAAACTGATATTCATTATTATATGGTTTGATACAGGAACAATAAATAAATATTATTATTATTACTATTATAGTATATTGTAAGTATTATATTAGGAGTTTTCTTTACCTACCCCATTATCATTACTATTGTTATACTCTTTAAATTTTAAAATTTTACTATTGAGCCCACGCACAAGTTTTACTTTTGTGGGTATTATTTTATTTAATCACCATTTGTTGTATTATATATATTGTATACTTGATTTTAAATTTTTGGCAAATAAATATTATTATTATTATTATATTATGCCAATCCATATGTTCTCCACGAAGTCCATACTCAAACTCCCCGAAAACTCAATGTCTGGGCCGGTATTTTTGGGGACCATTTGATTGGACCAGTATTCCTCGACGGCAGGTTACCGTTACCAGGAGAAACTCATTTGGAATCATTGAATGAATTTGTTTACCCACAATTAGTAGACATCATTGAAAATGACGATCGTTACAATGAAGACCACTTGATATTTCAACAAGACGGGGCACCTCCACATTATGCACAGCCCGTTAGGACATGTTTGGATAGAATGTTTCCTGGAAGTTGGATTGGAAGAAGAGGCTCTATAGAGTGGTCAGCCAGATTTCCAGATTTAACCCCACTCGACTTTTTTCTGTGGGGTCACTTGAAAAACAAAATATTTTCAACCGTACTAGAATTACTGAAGAATGCGTCGAATAATGCCGAAAATGCTACGAAGTGTGATGTCTCGTTTTGAATAGAACTTGTACTATTATTGTATGGAAATGGGTGGTAGACAGTTTGAACATTTAGTTCATCGACAATAATAATCATTGCGACAGTTGCTTTATCAGATATTGTTTTTATTGATTGAGTGAATAAAAAGTGATTTCCCAACTTCAAGTTCCTATATCTCGAAAAGGAATCGATAGAATTAATTTATTTTTGTTGTTTGATATTGAGAAGGAAAATGCCTTTCAAATGAGGTATCACTTGCCGTATGTTGCCATTTAAAAATTTAGGGGTGGCGGTCACAGCTCCGAGGGATGGAATGTATTTCGGGTGAATTTCATCGCGAACGATGTCGTCCTCGAAAATGTAGTTGACGTGTCCGAGCGTTTTTATATAATTCGGTTCTGCCGACCTACAGAGCCTTTGTTTCGTTTTCAATGACCCACTCTGTATATCAGATCATATTGAGTTCAAGATATAAATGAGGAAGGAGTTTTCGATAATCAATCTATCCTACACTTTACCAGACTATATTTCCTGATCAATAACACTGATACAATGGGCATATCTCTGAATAATCGTAGAAAAATCAATTATGAAGCTGTTCCCGAAGAATTTTTCTCACGGATAATCTGACAGATGTGGCTATATCTATACGAAACCCTATCTGTACAAGGCTCACACTTAACCTTTTCATTGTTGAATACGGAAATAGGCTCATTTGGCACCGGAATTGCCTAAAAGTATCATAATATAAACATATCTTCCCATAGAACATTAAAAGCTGCGCTGCATTCATGAACTTTTAATTGGATTTAAGGTTATGGCAATTTACATTGAAAGCTTTGGACCGATTCCAATGTTTTTCATGTAATTGATAAAGCTTTTCCAACACAACTAGTAAAAACAATTATGTTCAAATAACAGGGTTTGGCGTTCATTTAAAAAAAATGAATTTGTGTAAATTATAGATGAAATGACACGAATAAAAGGACTCACTGAGTAGATTTTATAACCACTGCATGACAACAATTTTTTTAACCGACGAAACCAAAAAGGAGGAGGTTTTCTAGTAGATGCGTATATTTAATTTATATTTTTTTTCAATGTATGATCACGCCTAACTTTTTACTGAGACGTCCGATTCCGATAATCCTTCCTTTAGTGGTTAGGGCGTACTTCGAAGTTGGTCCCATTCGAATTTAAAAGATGAAATCCACCCCTGAGGGTAGCAAAATGAAGGATATTGATCACTCACCCTCTGAACTCTGGTCCGTTAACCGATTCTATCAGCTATAACTTTGTACTGGGATCTTTGATTTGGATGATTCTTCTTTTATCAGATAGGGTATACCTCATAGTTAATCATATTTGGATTCCGGGTAGAAATATAGGGGATAATTGATTTTTCACTTGTGAACATTGGCACACATATGTAGTTGACAATGACAGATCGCTAGTGTCATTATCACAATCAATATATTCTATTAGAGGATGGAATAATATACAAAGTAATGAAATAAACTACCCAGAACAACAACAATAATTTATATTACAACAAATAGTAAAAGTAGATCATATTATTTAACTGGTAATAGTTGAAGTAAGGTGGGTAAGAAGTATTCTGGAAGTAATCAAAAAACAAGCAGTTAGTAATAAGTAGATTTCAGCCACAAAAATTGAAACATAAAAACTTTCTAACAAAAAATTAAACCGACGAAATACGGAACTGAAAAGTAATAAATAAAATAAACCTTCTTAGTCTCAATAACTGAGCTCCTAAACTAATGTAAGTAAATAATATTGAGTCGGTGCCAAACAAACAATCAACGAAGATCATTAAATTACTTCAAAAAAAAATTATCAGAATGTCACCGCCCAACTCGATGCCATCATTTTACGCCTTACCTAATTCATTTGCTACTTTGTTTGGCGCCGACTCAAAATTAGTTACTTACATTAGTTTAGGAGCTCAGTTATTGAGACTAAGAAGGTTTATTTTATTTTTTACTTTTCAGTTCCGTAATTCGTCAGTTTAATTTTTTGTTAAAACGTTTTTATTTTTCAACTTTTGTGGCTGAAATCTACTAATTACTAACTGCTTGTTTTTTTATCACTTCCAAAATACTTACTTATCCACCTCACTTCAACTATTACCAGTTAAATAATATGATTATCCACTTTTACTATTTGTTGTAATATAAATTATTTTTGTTGTTCTGGTTAGTTTATTCCATTACTTTGTATATCATTCCATCCTCTCATAGAATATATTGATTGTGATAATGACGCTAGCGATTTGTCATTTTCAACTACATATGTGTGCCAATGTTCAATGTTCAAGAGAAAAATCAATTATCCCCTATTTTTCTACACGTAAGGGTGGATAATTCCATCCGAAATCCAAATATGATCAACTGCGAGGTATACCCTATCTGATAAAAGAAGAATCATCCAAATCGCCCAGTACAAAGTAAGCTGATAGAATCGGTTAACGGACCAGAATTCAGAGGGTGAGTGATCAATATCCTTCATTTTGCTACCCTTAGGGGTGGAGTTCATCTTTTAAATTCAAATGGGAACAACTTTGAAGTACACCCTATCCACTGAAAGAAAAATTATCGGAATCGGACGTCTCAGTAAAAAGTTATGCGTGATTATACATAAAAAAAATAAAAAAATAAATATACACGTCGGCTAGAGAACCTCCTCCTTTTTGGTTTCGTCGGTTAATTTCTTTTTCCTTTCTCTAATCTGCGACAAACGAACAATATGTCAGTTCAGAATATTATCCATTTGACAACACTACCTCTTTATACACGCTTTATTAACTTCATTTGTATGTATGTATCTATGAATGTATTTGAAATTTTGCGTAAATATTGAAAACCGATGACAATATAATAATTTCATAGCTATGACCTGGTATTCTCACCTAGATCGTAAAAAAATATTTCATTTAAAAAATATGGCGAAAGCACTAGATTATTTTTACAGCATAATTTTCGTTTCGAAATATGGCGAATGAATCGGTATATTTCAGTACATTCGCCAAAATTTCTGATAGGGCACTGAACGAGAACAAAAAGTTTCATCAGCTCAATAAACAATAATCCGTCGACAAAAAAAAATTTCAATTTTTCAATTAATTATGCCTTGTAAATTAGAAAATTTGGGCAAGAGAAAATCCCAATTGGACGATGGAAGCTTATACCCAATATCCCCAAAAAGTAACTGTGTGGGCAGGTATTCCTAGGAATACCATTGCAGGACCATATTATTTGGAAATGTTACAAAATTATGTAGTTCCATATTTAACTGTTACAGATCCAGACAATAATCAACCTGGTCGAATAGTTTCTACTCTTTGGTTCCATTAGGATGGAGCAGGTCCACATTATGCTCGAGTGGTTAGAGATTTTCTCAATGAAACCTTTCCCAATCGCTGGATTGGACGACGCGGTCAGATTGAATGGCCTGCTAGGTCCCCAGATTTAACTCCCATGGCCTTTTTTCTCTGGGGTCACTTAAAAAACAAAGTGTACATAAATCGACCTACCAATTTGGAAGACCTTAAAGAGATATTTCGAACTGAAATTAAACGAATTATGTTGTCAAACGTAACCTAAGAATTCATCAGAAATCTTGGATATTGTCAACTAACCCAAGGAGCTCAGTTCGAGCATTTGTTGTACATTTGTTATTTGTTTATTTTTACTACTTATGATATTTTTATTGCATAATAAATAATTAAATGATTGCTAAGAAACATGAACACTGGTTTTCTTTATACTCCATGTCACATGCCGAAAAACAAGCTGAATCGTGGTTCAACTCCAATCTACTAAAACTCAATAAAGGAAAAACCCAACAAATCATATTTTCAACTAATCATAATGTCTCAGTGGGAAAAACCGTCAACTTATTGGGAATCACACTTGATGACAGTTTGAATTGGGCACCTCACGTAGAAGCACTGAGCCAGAAACTCTCAAAATATATTTTCTTACTCAGGCAATTGAGAAACTTTGTGAGCATGGAAACGCTTCTCTCGGCGTACTATGCATTTTTTCATTCCCATGCTAGCTATGGAACTCTGCTCTGGGGCAACTCCTCCAATGCTACAAAAGTTTTCACTCTCCAAAAACGCGCAATTAGAACAATTTCAAATGCAGGTTACCGAGATTCATGTAGGCCCCTTTTCATAAATTTGGGCATCATGCCTTTACCTTCTATTTTCATATACCATACCCTCTTGGAAATACACAAACATAAATATGGCTTTCCTACCGCAACTCCCATTTTCACGAGTATAACACACATGGGGCTAGCCTATTGAGACCTTACCGGTTTAACTTACAGAAATCCTCAAAGAACTCACTCGATGTCAACCTTTACAATGTCTTACCGTCCACTACCAGGAATTTACCCTTGCCAAAAAACAAATCATGGAATATCTAATTAAAAAATGTTTTTATAGTACAGAGGAATATGTTGCCTTAACCTCAGTGCTTGAATTTCTATAACATTTCTAATATGTACCTATTATCAAGTCTGTGTGTATGTACGTTTGTGTGTTTATATATCAGATCTATTTTACTCAATGTTGTACATTAACTGTTTCTTTTTTATTTCTAATGTTCTTAAGGATCTTTGCGCAGATCTGCTGTTTTTATTATCACTCTGTACTACTGACTTGCTACTAATGTATCCTTATATACCGTAGTTAATAAACATCTATCTATCTATCTATCCTGTAACTTGAAGTGTTACATATGACGTATGTGGTATGGTTGGACTCAGAAAAATGAGCTTTCAGTTTTCAATATAAAAATATACCCTTTCAATTTAATAAAATACCGATGATGTCATATCTTGTAAGGTGGCGAGGAAAAAATATATTTTTTGAAAAAAAGGTGGAAAACTGAAATACAGAATCGACTTATCGGAGCTTTACCTCCAAAAATGATCAACTCGTAAGATAATGGAGCGTTCCCACACTTTACGAACGCACTGTATACTAATTTCTGAACACTCAATGTTGATAGTGAATTATCTGGATTGAAACGTTTTATCGTAGGAACATGAACAAAATTACTAATTCTTTCCAGTGCAGATATTTTTGCATTGAGAAAAATCAGTTTTTCGAAAACACAATCAAAATACTTTGAGCTTTGCTTCTGTGACACAATCAATCCCAGAATTTCCCAAGTGGCGTATGAATATACCAACAAAGCCTATACAGGAAGCAAACAAGATCCCTACAATAATCTTTCATTATGCTTCAGCATTTTCGTTTGTATTTTCAACGATTTTTATTTTCAGATGAGGCCAATTATCATCCTAGCTACACTTCAGTACATCCTGGGAGCAGCTAGCAAACCTATGGAGCCTTTGGAAACTGTACTCTGGGATGGCGCACCCATCTATCGACAGGCAGATTTTCCAAGCGAAAATGCGGATTCTTTCCAACACAGATATTCCTATGAGGACGATGAAAATACAAGTAAAGTAAAAGTTTTGTATTTTTTTATGAAATTTACTATAGTGTTTTTTTGAGGCAATTCCGCTCAAAAAAATGACTCAAAACATATGATTAACATCAATGACAGTCGCGAACTTCCAAAAAAGAAACAACTCGTATTGTAGTTAGAGATAAGTGCCATGTGAAGTGGAATGAATAGAAAAATCGAATTTAAACGGTTTTCTTCACATAAAGGATTCAATATAAAATTGAACCAGAGAAAGGTAGATCTCAGGTGAAAAACAACTACTTTCCTGGCAAATACCACGCAGAACGTTGAATGATATTCACCTGAAAATCCATGCATACTTCCATATAATATCAATGGACATTGAATGCAAATGTTTCTTTCTGATAAGCTCGATTATGTTTAATTTATGTCGTGTTCACCTAACAATCCGCATACCGGTTTCAGGCTTCTTGGCCCTCATCAGTACGGAGTAGTCAACCAGCCAAAAGTCCAAAGAACTCTGGCTGAAGTGAGACACAACGTAAACAAACCATCACTCCATCACTCCATTTTTTCATTCATCATATTTGATCGAATCGATGTCGCGGATTCACTGATATGTTACCATACTTTCTTGCATATGATTCTTTTGACAGATAAACTGACAAACAAACCCAACCGCAAATCCATAATACTCCACTTAGATAAGAGTTAAGGTCTTAAATAATTTTTGCGAAAAACTGAAGATAAGTACTCTCAATTTGTTGAAGTTTATGTTGGAGTATCATTATCAAAGCCATTCCTGATCGAATTATCTAGGAATATATAATCCGAACAACATGTTTTTGATGAAGAAAAACAATAATTGTGAATTAATATCTACTCAAATGATTTCTTTCGATTCGTGATAACTAGTTGCAAAGTCGAGCCTTTCATACCAGTTTGTGGTAGTGTTACAAACTGGGCTATACAGGGTGTTGTGATTTAACCCACCACACCTGTAATACCAGACGTTAGTCGTTAGGTTGGAAAAACAGTATTAAAAGCATCGACTATCTGAATATAGTCGAACCGGATATGATATATGGAGCGGTCTACAAATATCAATATCCTTTCTTTCAATACCGGAACATGGGCTGTTTATTCAAGAAGTACTACCGTTCAGAAAGATTCGAACCAAACAATGATTTAATAAAATAATAATGCACTCATAAAAGTTAAGAATGTATATATATATATTTAATAAAAACTGACACAATTCTATCAATCGTCTATGGACGTATGATAGGCAACAATATTCGTACAATGAAAGCGAAATTAACGTATTGGCAGATAATTCTGCAGTGGCTTCACAATAGAAATAATTTTACTAAAAGAAATCTTGCAATCAAGTGCTGCAAACGACTAACAATAATTCTCTTTTTGAACACTTGGTGATCTTGAAAACTATGGAAATACTTTTTAGACACATACACATTTTAATGGGTTGGGTTTTGCCATAAACATAAATACAGAAAAACAAACATGAGACTCACCCTGTTTAACACTTATTCACTGGAGTAGTTTTAAACGGCAATTAGCTTAGAAGTTATTATTATCAGTTCATTTTCTCCCGCGTCAATCGTTTATTCTAATTAATTCGCCCGGTATATTCGTATACAGTTAAGGTTTTTCTAAGTGATCGTGAACCATTGAAATTGCTGAATCCCGTTGTATTATCTCTGTTTTGGAATCTTTGACAATTGGTGGAAACTATACTGTTCACTCGGGTTTTTACTAGGAGCTTCAATACTTGATTTGAATTTGCTGAGTTTCTATGTTTGCTGAAGTTCACTACACTGGTTTGGAAACTTTCATTATTATTGTACGATACTGTACTTAGACTGACGTTTATACCGCACTTTTGCGAATGACATGTTCTCCGAAATATTTTCGTATAATATAAGTGATTACTGAATGAGGTACTGCTTTGGACTAACTTGCATTCTAACCTTACTTTGAGGTTACATGCTCTTTGTTTCACTGTATAACAACGAACCGAATTGAATGAATTGAATATTGACATGAAGCTCACGCTTTTATAGTGTCGTCCGCACGGGGGCTAGTAGGCGGAGCTTAGGTTGTTGTGAAGTCGTAAAACTGATAGAGGACTTGTTTTTCTAACCCGTTCTGGCTTATCTATGTTATAATTGGATAATATATTTACGGTAGCTGTCGCGCTATCGCGGAATTAATGACCCCATGTTTATCGAATTTGGACGGGTGTTTGAAATATGGATATGTTTTCTTTCGGTAATAAATAAAACTGATTTTCTTATCTCGCTGGGAATGTACCCAGTAGCAATCAATAATCGTTGTTTACGCTTCTAGTTGAATGATTTATGCGTCCGGTCTACAAGGGATATTTCTTGGTAATTATTTTTAAAAGCATTTTATTTGTCTCCCGATAACAACGTATGGTTTTACGAACGTATGCTTATCAGCTGTTTCAGTCTAGCAGGTGGTCCATATTGATCTTTACTGTTTATCAAGAATATTACGTTGTTTTGTATCGTAGAAAAATTTCTCTGTGTTTACGTGGCATAACAGTAGGCTGTTCAGTACATCACTGATCAACGCATTAAACATACACGAAATTTGGAACTAAAAAGAAACGTAGCCTTTTTTCATTGTTCCCGGTAGAAACACACTGATATATCGATACATTAGAAATAATTGACAGTAACCCAAAACAGTTTGTATTATCGCCAAGTCATCTGTCATCATTTCAGTCAGTGAACATCGTTTCAAAATGGATTATTCATTCGAAGAATATACAGATATGCATTTCGTTTATGGTGAAACAGGGGGAAATGCCAGAGCCGCTGCTGAATTATATCAACATAAATATCCAAACAGACGTCATCCACATTCCACTACTTTTATAGCAGTGCATCGATGATTGAAGGAAACGGGGTCTTTCAAATTCAGTAAACGACATTGTGGTGCGAATAGAACGGAAGAACAAATTCTTGAACGATTAACAGCAGATCCTTCTACCAGCACTCTGGCTATTTCGTATAGGTTACAACTGTCACAATCAACAGTAAGTCGGGTAGCACGTGAACAACTATTGTATCCATTTCGCCTACAGAAAGTGATGGCCCTAGATGCTGGTGATTTTTGTCTCTCGTAGATTTTTTTCTGAATTGTTTTTGAGGATGTATGAAGGAGCAAACGACTTTCCTAGTTATGTTCTATTCACGGATGAGGCATGTTTCACAAGAGATGGATATTTAAATAGTAGGAACAGCCATTTATGGGATGAATAAAATCCGCATGGAATGTTTCGAGAAGGCTACCAACAAAAGTTTTCAGTGAATATATGGGTAGGAATTATCGAAAATCGTATCGTTGGACCATATCTTCTTCCTCCCCGTTTGAATGGGCAGAACTACCGAGTGTTTCTTGAACATGTTTTACCCGGGATACTTGAAGACCTACCTCTATTGGTTCGTCAAATAATGTGGTATTAATATGACGGAGCACCGGCCCATTTCCAACGAATCGTTCGTCAATATCTTGATCAAACATTCCATGATCGGTGGATAGGTAGACGTGGTGCCATACATTGGCCTGCACGTTCTCCGGATTTAACTTCACTAGACTTTTTTTTGTGGGGATACTTTGAATCCCTAGTGTATGAAACACCTGTAGAATCTGTGGGAGATTTGACGGAAAGAATTTTAGCAGCATGTACAGGATACACCAGGAATATTCCAAAGCGTGCGACAGTCGATGATAGGGAGATGCCAATTGTGTATTAAATAGAATGGTGGTCCATTTGAACATTTGCTTTGATGCCTTGTTTGTTTCTATGTAGTGTACCCACTAAACCGTTTCTATCATTTAAGTAGATATTAATACACAATAATTGTTTTTCTTCATCAAAAACATGTTGATTGGATAATATTTTCCTAGATAATTCAATCAGAAATGACTTTGATAATGATACTCCAACATAAACTTCAACAAATTAAGAGTACTTATCTTCAGGTTTTCGCAAAAATTATTTCAGACCTTGACTCTTATCTAAGTGGAGTATTATGAATTTGAGGTTGGGTTTGTTTGTCAGTAGCTATGTAAAAAAGTATGGTAACATATCAGTGAATCCGCGACATCGATTCGATCAAATAATACGATGAATCCGTACTATGTTTCCGATTCTCCCAACATTAAAAAATGTTCAGGAGGTTGACACATATTCCGATATGTTGTAAGAAATTAGCATTATGCGATCATTGCACATAGTAAATTATGTCTCTTCTAAGGACATATCTTCAGTTTTTCTCAATTATCTCAGAAACCTCCACTTTTGGGCACATTTAAGTTGAGTATCGATGAAGGAACATAATAATAATAATAATAATAAACAGCTTTATTTCAGAGTAGATTACAAACATTTATTGCAAAAGGTCGGTAACATAGAATGAAATGGCGTCAAACAAGGAGGTTTAGATTTCTTTGTTATAAATATTTTTAAATGAATGTTCCAGTGATGTATGCGTTCAAATCATAGGGCTCTAAGTCTATGAGAAGTTTTTTTACTTCTCTTTTGAAAACTCCAATTTTCTTTGTCAGTTTTATTCTATTAGGAAGATGGTTGAAAAGCTTGATTGACATATAGTAGGCGCTTTTTTCAGTTGCTGTTAGTCTATGAAGGGGATACATATATTCATTTGTTCTAGTGGGATACTTATGAGCAGGTATACTCTCAGTGAAGAAGAGTGAATTTTTATAAATGAACATTAGGCATTCATAGATATAAATCGCATAAATTGTCATTATATTGGTGGATTTGAAAACTGTTCTGCAAGTTTGGTTATAATTTAAGTTGTTGATTCCTCTTATTATTCTTTTTGAACTATAAAGATTTTTCGATATTTCGATTGCTACCCCAAAAAATAATTCCGTATCGAGCAACCGATTCGAAGTTAGCAGTATATATTGTTTTTGTAGCCTCTTTGTGCAGGTATTTTGATATAACTCTAATTCCATACGATATTCCACTTAGTTTATTTGCGAGGTTATCAATCTGAGAAGACCAATTCATGTTCTCGTCAATGTGGATTCCTAAAAATTTGGTGGTGTGGGACAGTTCAAAGGAAGAGTTTTGAAGGTCCACCCTAACTGGATAATCAATGTTGTCGTGGTTTGTTCTAAACAAAATAATATTTGTCTTCGATTCGTTTAGTACAAGTTTATTTTTATTGAACCAGTCCTTAGTCTTGTTGAACAGATCTGTACTATTTACCATCATCTCTGGGAAAGTTTCGCCACCTGATAACAGACTTGTGTCATCTGCAAAAATAGTTTTGAACTGATGTTGGTTTAGGCTTAGATTACATAAGTCATTTAGATAAATGACGAACAAAAGAGGGCCGGCAATGCTCCCCTGCGGAATTCCCACGTCTGTGGGAAGGGTTTCGGATTTATAGACTCTTCCGTGTCGTTTTATTTCAACTGATTGAAGGCGCTCTGATAGGTAGGATTCAACCCACTTCAGTGCTGAACCTCTTATGCCATATCTTTCTAATTTTATTAACAATAGTTGATGATTCAAGCAGTCATATGCTTTGGATAGATCCAAAAACATCCCGAGAGCTATCAATTTTTCTTCCATCATGTTCGTTATATTTTGTGTGAATTGATATATGGCCGTTTGTGTTGACCTACCCTGTAAGTATCCATGTTGAAGCCTACTAAATAAGTTACATTGATTCATGAACTCTATGATTCTCACTGACATTGCTAGTTCGAATATTTTTGAGAAACTGGGAGGGATACATATTGGTCGGTAATTTTCTAAACTCTCTGGATCACCTTTTTAAAGATTGGCTTCACAAGGGAGGTTTTTAATCCTGTTGGAAATATGCCATACTTCAGTGAATTATTGATGATATAGGCTATGATTTCGTTAATGGCAATTAAGCTTTTTTTCATAATACTAGTCGGAATTTCATCTTCTCCACTGGAATGTTTATTTTTTAGTTTTCTAGATAGTTCTATGATTTCGTTTGGGGTTGTGGGTCTCACAAACATCGACTGCATATTTACTGGAATATCACATTGAAATGGAATATTTGAGGAATTTGCAAGTAATTGAGGTACAACGTCTACCAAATATTTATTGTAATCATTAACTATTTCGTTTGGGTCACCCTTTATGCAACACTCTTCATTTCGAACTCTTCCCGTAATTTCGGAGCAAATGCTCCACATGCATTTCGATTTATTATCAGAATGGGTGATTCTCTTTGAGTATGAGTCCTTCTTCGCGTTAATTAATAAATTGTTGTATTCGTTTCTCACCTTGTTGTACATAGGTTTGTATTGGACATTGTGTTGTGTCAGCACCAAAAGGGTGTCTAACCTACTCTTACAGTCTGTTATAATTTTACTGTTTGAATGGTTTTCTTTTCTGCGTTTTCTTTTTATCTGCCTTAGAAGGAAAATTTCATTGAATATTGAACTAAAGATGTTTAGGAACAGATCCCATTGTTCATTTATGCTTTCTTTACGAATACTATATATACATGTCCAATCCTGGACTTTCACGCGATTAATGAATTCCTTTATATTAGTTTCGTTAAAAAAATCTGCGTGATTGATATTGGCTTTTATTCTGATGGTCTATATAGAAACTGATTATTTGGGCAGTATGGTCAGATACATGGTTTTCGATTACTTCAGTTTCATATTTTCCATGATAGTTAGTGAAAATATTATCGACACAGCTCTTTGTATTGGGTGTGATTCTTGTATATTCATTGATCGTTGGTGTAAAGTCGAAAGATTTGGTTATATTTATCAGATCCCTTCCTATTTTATTTTTATCTTTAAGCTCTATGTTGAAATCTCCTGCTATGAATGCAATTTTGTTTTGACTATATAAAAAAATCAACAATTGTTCAAATCTATCCCAAAAGATATCCATAGAAGCTCCACTCGGTCTATATAATGACACAATTATGATATGAGTTCTATCAATATTTACTTCTATTGCCGAACATTCGAATTCTCGTATCACCGAAAGATTTACTAACATACTCACTGGTTTGAATTGGGTGTACTTTCTACAATAAATCGCCGATCCACCATGTTCATTCAGTTCTCGACAGACATATGATGTTAATTTGAAATCGTCTAATCCTAGATATTTCAATTGTTGCTCAGTTTTCCAATGTTCAGTTGCACAGAAAAAGTGGCATGTCTCAATGTTTTTTAAAAATGTGTCTATTTTATCTACACTATTTCCTAGAGATTGTATATTTTGATGTATAACACTTATTTTCATGGGTTGTTTATTTGATATGTCATATTTATTTACATAAAATTTGATGGGGAGTCTTGCTGATTATAAGAGTTGAACTTGGCGAAATCAAAACGTCTGAAGCCGACCCCTCTGGGCCAGAAGCTGGGGACATATATCTGATCCTTGTTGGAAAACTTTACACCAATCATGAAGCATTTTTTTTGCGGGATTTGTGATGGTAACTCCTTCACTACATATTCTTCATCTTCTCCTAACTTCTCCTTCAGGTATCTCTTTATGTGATTTGTTTCGACTTCGGGCAACACCCTGTATACGTACATCCATGCTTTGGGTACAGCTCCTTTGAAACCATGTGTATTAGTTTCTTCTCCTTGTCCAATAGTTTTGTTTGGTGGTGGTCTTTGGTTTCGTTTCTGCTTTCTTGTCTGAACTTTTTCAAAATCATCAGTATTCATATTTTCATTATGTGAGGGGTAGTCTGGAATTTCCTGTGACTCATCATTGTTTATTTGTTTATTTTCCGACGAGTCTCGATTAGCCTTGATGTTTTGTTGATATTTTTTTGTTGTGCTCGTCCTTTCTTTGCTTACTGTTGTTTTTGCCTGCACTGAGTTTTTGTACGCATTTGTGTTCTCAGCTGAGGTATATTTTTTTATTTCGTTGAGCAGATTATTTACTTTGTATTCTAGTAGTTTTTTGTTTTCCATTAGAATGGCAAATTTTTCTTCCTTTTCTAATATTATTTTATTTAGTAATTCAAATTCTCTATTGAGATTAATATCTTGTACCTTTGATTCTGCATTTGAGTTTTCGTCAGTACCGTCCAGCACTAGATATCCTTTAATGTTATCCTGGTCTGTGTTCCTTTCGTAACAGCAGATAATCCTAGTTTCATCTATTGTCTGATACTCTTTTCTTTCTAGACAGCTCCTATGAAACGCCTTTCCACATTTCACACACACTGACACGGAAACTGTTTTAGTTTTGCAGCATTCAAATGCTTTATTTTTCTTTTTCTCAAGAGGGTCAACATTCACGTGATTGTCATTAGCATCCATCTTGGAAAATTATCAGGATCTTCTATCACTGTTGGTAAAACCAAGCGTAACCCTAAGGCTCTTGCTCTTTGGACTTCGAATAAGTGGGCCACAGCCATTCACGAATTTAGGATTGCAGACCGGTCCATAGCCCCTGCCATGATGGTGTTTCTCGAACCATGACCGAGAGGAAATTTTGATCAAAAATTTGGAAAACAAAAATAATAATAATTTCTATTGAGAATGCAGCTTTGCTACCCTGTATGGATTGGTAGATAACCCATCACTCCAGAGAGTGCCTGGGACGCCTAAAACGCGAGGGGTCGTCTATGTTATAATCAGTGGCTTCCCTCACGAGCGGATTCTCGTGAGCTAATGCACAAGCAAATACTTTTTGATTGCGTTCTCTGATGATACTTCTGATGGAAGGCAGATTTAAGTCTTCAAGGATCTGATCGTTCCGCACGTACCACGGAGCGTTCGTTATCATCCGCAGGACTCTCATTTGCTCCCGTTCCAGGACGCAAATGCTAGACCTGCAGATTTGGTCCCAGGAGGCTGAGGCATACAAAATGACAGGCCTGAACATCATCTTGTAAATCATTTTTGTTTTTGAGGGAGAGCTTTATCAGAGGATATAACGCACATATCTTCTCAACAATTTGGTCCCTAACAACGTTGACATGTAGTGTCCAGGTGAGCCGGCGGTCCACAGTAACCCCCAGGTACTTGACCCGCTCTGACCATTCTATCTCCCTTCCAGAGATAGTCACTTCCCTCTCCGGGTTGTATCTCTTACGACCCATTGAAATCGCCTGTGTTTTATCAGGATTCAGCTTTATTTTCCACTCCAGATACCACTGCTGGAGGTCGTTTAATGCATTTCGCAAATAAACGACACCCATCAAGTGGTCAGCTGCAGAGGGGAGCAAAGCCGTATCGTCAGCAAATAAGGAGATCTTCACATGTTCGCTCCTTGGTATATCTGACGTGTAAAGGGCGTATGATACAGGAGACAGCACTGCCCCCTGAGGAACGCCAGCCTCAATTTCTCTCGAATTCGAGAGCAAATTGTCGACCCTGACCTGAAATGTCCTACCTAAGAGGAACGATTCAATTCACTTTATCAAACTAAGCGGCAGATCAGCTTTGACAGAAGGCCTTCGTGCCACACTCTGTCGGAAGCTTTGCTAATGTCCAGCAAAACGATGCGAGCGCTATTGTTAGTATTTAGCGATGAAATTGTGTCCTCCACTAGCCTCAAAACCTGAAGCTCGGTGGAGTGAGCACGTCTAAAACCAAATTGTTCATTAGGTAGGACATTTCTATCCTCCACTTGTTCGTCAAGCCTTTCCAGGACGATTTTCTCAGCCAACTTAGCTGAACTGCAAAGCAGACTGATCGGCCGATAATTTTTCGGTCGGGATTGTCCCTGTTTCAGAATCATAACCACGATGGCATGCTTCCACCTACGAGGAAATCTCTTAAGGCGCAAAGAGTTGTTAATAATATTCAATAGTGACTGCACTTGGTTATCCGGAAAATACCGAATCATACGATTAGTAATTTCGTCGTAACCAGGCGCTTTTTTGGGATTCAATCCCTTGATAAGGGCCTTGAGTTCATCCAACGTAGCTGGACGAATGACATCATGACTGGGTTACCTAAGGGTGCGGTGGACCCGATCTTCCAACAAAAGCTCACGATCCAGATCATCGTCTGGATGTTCATTCAGCCTAAATTGTTTTTCCATCGAGTCTGCAAAAGCTTGAGCTTTGGACTCAGGGTCATAACACATTCCGGCCTCACCATGAATAGTGGAGAAATCGGTATTTTTTTATTTTAAATTCTTATTAATTTTCCAAAGTTGATCGCAGTTTGAAGGAACATATGACCACATACCATCGTAACTACGCCACTGGTTTACGAAATAAAAAAATTATAAATTCAAATTAGCACGTTGATAAACCTTGATTAGTGTACCAAGTTTCAAATTTTTTCCTTCGGAAATTTTGGAGAAAACAAATTAAATCTTAATTTTTTTCGTACTTTCGACACCCTGTATCTCAGAGGGGATGCATTTTAAGACATACCTCGATGGCAACTTTTCACCTCGAAATGAGATGAGGAATCTGTAGTTGGAGTTTGTCGGTGTTATTCCGACTCAGCCTTTATACAAATAAACCTCTCCTCAAAAAACTAGGAAGCGTCATATTTGACCCACCATGCAATTTTCTCGAAATCCCCAATCATTATCACTGCCTCGCAGACTCTATTTATATAGAGTCGATGTATGGGGACGCGGCCAATAATCTCGAGTTCACATCGATCGATATACGATGATGAGAGCTTGTAAACTACCAGCAAGACCGTGTCTCCGCCGCTTTGTTGATATATCCTGCGTGTTCTACGGTTAATTAGTCGTACCGAAAATTCCGAATGAATTCTTTTACGAGGTCTGGCATCCACAAACCGAAATAAGAAGGCGATGAACGGATTTTTTTATAGGTGGAAGGGTTCCGTTTAGAATGAGCGAACTAGTTTCCTAGGTACATTGTCCTTCCAATGAATTCTACCACATAACGGTAATTTCACATTCGTTTCTCGTAAAATTCATTTCAAGTGACTACATCTTTCATGTGATATCGCATGTGATTACTCTGTAATGATAGTTCTAGTTATTTGTTGAAATAGAATGCCCAGACTATTCCGTGAAGAGCGGTGTGGAGTTCTTTGTACCGCTTTGCTAGTTTCAAATTTTTTAATGTTTCAAGCAAAGTTTTAGAAATTGTAAATTTGAATGGACGCCAGAATTTTTATTTAAACTAGGACAAAAATCCAAAACCTTATTCAATAATGATTGCACATCAATTAACTTTCCTTCTGTAAATAACTACAACAATAAAACAAATACCAACTTATAACAATCTATTTACAAAAATTTACATCTCCAAATTCAGAACATTTGAATCAAAAAAAATTATTTTCTTATTCCAATGTGAAAAAAACTAATATTGTTTTGTTTTGCTGAACTGTCAGTTTTTTCGATGACGATGTACCTTGATTGTATTTTTCCTTGTCTAGCACTTAGCTAAACTCCACGAAGTGAATTGGCTCGCAATCAGAGGGTACTTATAGCTGCTGGGCTACCGATCAGGTTATCACGAACATCAGCTTCTGGTCCATCAAGTGTGTTCTCAGCGATTTAACATGAAAACAATAATGTTTGTGTCAGAGTTTGATATACAAAAAAATTATATTTCTTGAAACTTGGAATCTTTTCAATGCACTCCTCAACTCATTGTTGATACAGTTGAGTGTAATCTCATCGAGAGATTATTGCTTAAAATTAATTGAGTATACAAATGAATAATATCCAATACTGAAATTGAAGAACTATTTTTAATAATTCTTATGAATTAACAAAAATTGATCTTTGCTTTATATATGGAAGATATGATTCTTTTCTCTGATCGTGAGCAGCCAAGATATTTCGTTATCAACAATTGAAAATCAGAATTTGAGACAATCAAGTTTGTTGAATTTGATTCACGAAAATGAGAGTATATGAGAATAAATGTTTGACCAGCCGTCAAATACTTCTTCAAAAAGGTTTCTGAAAATTCATAGAAAATTCCAAATTCC
Organism: Gonioctena quinquepunctata; assembly: GCA_018342105.1. Classification (NCBI taxonomy): domain Eukaryota; kingdom Metazoa; phylum Arthropoda; class Insecta; order Coleoptera; family Chrysomelidae; genus Gonioctena; species Gonioctena quinquepunctata. The sequence continues at coordinate 35,116 of JAFIRS010003722.1, read as the reverse complement.
AAGTACCAAATTTATACATGAAATATACATATTAGATCACTTCAACCACATCAAAACCACAGCTTGGTGATTATTGTTACCAAATATGGAACCATACCAAAGATATATAAAAACTCATAAAAAATTTATACATGTGGGATTCGTAATCCTGACAGAATTCTTCAAAAATATATAGTGAACGACACTGCTATTTTTAGTCAGATTGACCTAAATAAACCTAATTACTGTTTTCATAACCAAAATGCGTAGATAACTTCAGATTCTTCCCTTGTGAAGAATTATCTAACGTTCTCTCAAAAATTATTTGAGTGTGACATATTTAAAATATCTACGGTCCAAACATAAGTTCTCAGTACGTACCTTCCTTGATCACTATTCACTAATTTGAATTCATATTCGCGGAGAAAGGAAAATGCTCTGATTCAATAAATTATTTCAACATGGCATATTCTACTCTTTAATGGCCGACGAGCTTCAGAAAACAATGTATCTTAATTGCCGAAAGATCAGAAAAAGGGACGAGAATGTCACATGCATCGTCTTAAATATCCACGTACTGTCAGATCATTTGCGACAGCTCTTCTTCTTTTAGCCGTAATGATTGTTCCATTACCGACGGTTAGATGTCACTAAGATTTTCAATAGGTAATGTAACAGATTTTCAATAGAGAAGTGAATGATCTCGAGCATAGAGCATATAAATAAGAAATGTAACAGATATATCGTTACAACTCAAGTAATAGAAACATTTCTATATCAACTGTTTCTCCTTCTAGTCTGCTGTAAACTTAGCAAAGGCACATATTTTAAAAAAAATGGGACAATTTGTTTTTTATGAATACCAACACACCACAAAGGAGGGAAGGGCAGGGACCTACTGCATAGCTGCGAAATACTCAGAGGGAGCCTGGCTCTGGGATACATACCGAAGCCATGGAGGAAAATTAGGGTAATAATAATAATAATTATAATATACTTTATTGTCATTAAGAATAAATCTTGTGGACAAAGCTTGCGAAAAATAAATATAAATGTAAATATAGAAATATAAAATGTAAATATAAAAACACCTACGAAATTTTGGTTAATTGTGCAGTTTTGTTTGAAAATATTATCAAAAAACTTATATAATACACATATAAACATATTGTATTTATATAAAATATTACATAAATGAACACACCTATTACACCAAACAAACAGACATATATATCCAAGCAAGAATATAAACAAAAATCTTGTATAACATATATTCAAATATGCACATTTTGTCACGCAAATTTATCATTAGAGAACTCTTGCAAATTATAAAAGGGTCTAACAGCCAGAAATGTTTTTACTCTTATTCTAAACTTTTTGTTGGTCAAATTTGTCTGTCTCATATCTGAGGGCAAGTGATTAAACATGTTGACCCCATTGTAATAAATAGAATCCCTGGCCAAATTTGTTGAAGGAATTGGCAATTTCAACGCGGTGGAACGGGTGTTATAAGAATTGCACGAAGCCTCGAATAGGGACATATTTTTGTAAATGAGACAAACCGATTCCAAAATGAACAAAGCAATCACTGTTAAAATATTTTCCTCAACGAATTTGTGTCTATACGAATCACGAGGTTTAATTTTACACATATACCTGATAGCCCGTTTCTGCAGTACTAATACAGTCAGAAGTAATGATGAATTGCATACTCCCCAAAACGGTATTCCATAACGTAGGTAAGATTCTAAGAGGGCGTAATACACCGTTCTGGCGGTTTTAATTCCCAAATTTATTGAAGTTACTCTCACTGCATAACATCCAGAAGAAATTTTACTTGATGCTTGATATGTTCAATAAATTTGAGCTTATTGTCAATGTGAATACCTAGAAATTTAGTTTGAGTCTCGTTCTTGATCACTAAGTTATCACCAATTGACAGGTCATCAAGAGCACATCTGAATGATATAATGTTTGTTTTAGTAATATTGAAGGATAACAAATTAGCATCACACCACTCCTTGATTTTTTTCATATCAGTAGATATTGCATTGGGTAAATCATCTGAGTTTTTGTTGTTCCACAATATCGTCGTGTCATCAGCGAAAAGAGTGAATTTTCCAGAAATTGTAAGGTCATTTACATATAATAAGAATAAAATGGGTCCTAAAACTGATCCTTGTGGCACTCCACACATAATATCTTTTTTTTCTGAATGTCCTGTTGTTCTTACCATTTGATTCCTTCCTGAAAGGTAAGAATCAAACCATTTGAGCGTCATTTCTCTGCAACCGTATTTGTGAATTTTTTTTTGCAAGATCTTATGATCAACGCAATCGAACGCCTTCGATAGATCACGAAAGACCGCAGCAGCTACATTACCAGAATTCAACTTTGAATAAATATCATAAAGAAATGAAAATATGGCATCGTGCGTATTTTTATTGCTTTGAAAACCAAACTGGCTTCCACTTAAAATATTGTGGCGTCTTAGGAAATCCGTCAGACGTATTTTCACAAGTTTTTCGATAACTTTCATACCAAAACCTGGAATAACTGGAAAGGAAACGGCGAAGTCCCTAGAACACATAAGTGTCATGTCCTTTGGACTGAAGACCCTGGAGAAGCTGATGTATAGGCATATAAGGTCACTGGTAGAAGGGCCACTGCAACGAGAACAATATGCTTACAGGACCTGCTGCTCAACGGAAATAGCAGTCCACAAGCTAGTAGAGAGAGGCCGAAAAACAAACGCAAATATAATAATTTTTCCCAATACTTCTCAAACTCTACCATCAAAGTAATTGAAGAAGAAAACAAATACCACAAAAATGAACACCTACAAAAATCCTTTAGATTACTGGACTTTTTCACTTTTCAGAAAACGCTCAAAAAATCTCATCAGAGTGGACTATCAGAATTATCTTAAAAAAAATTGAAACTGATATACCTTCCAATGTCAAAAATACATATTGAACGCAATGGACAATAAAATACAAGTAGTTGCTATGTACACTGACTTTGGCAAGGCTTTTGACAAAATAGACCGCGGTATTTTGGTCGGAAGGTATTCTAGGGTGGGTGTGGATGGTGTTAACTTGGATTGTGTCAAATCTATCTGGGAGAACCCAATACGTTTCTTTCAAGGCCCCACTTCCGAAGTCACAAACATAACATCTGGGGTGCCACAAGGGTCGCACTTAGGCCCCCTCTTGTTTTTAATATACATCAATAATATATCGAAATGCTTCAAGTACTGCAAATATCTGGCCTGATGATTTCAAATGTTTTTCGAAGAATGGAATGCTTTCGATTGCGACAAACTGCAAAGGGATCTGAATAGGGTCGAAACTTACTGTAGCGAAATATCATCCATGTCCATCAGATTGGTTGAAGGGGTCCAACGTACTCTAGATGCAAAAATAAAAATGCTTCTGAGAAATCAAATGCAGCAATTTTTCGTCTCAAAACTATGGGATCGTGATCGTCCCTAGAATCCAAAATATAAAAAAATACAGGGTGTGCCATTTGAAATTCCCTATTGCCAGTCAATGAGTCGAAAAACGTCATCATGGAAATGTCATCAAGTACAGCTTTGGAAAACAAATCAAAACAATTATAACAGACAGAGAGGCATGGAAGGGGGAGGATCATTGATGCAGAATATACCTGCTATACAGACGGTAAAAAACCGAAAGAGGTGCAGGAGCAGGGATACATATTCCCAAGCTGAAAATAAGATCCTCGCTGAGCCTGGATGAATATGCGACGATTTTCCAAGCATAATGCAAAATAATTTTCCGTGTTTACCCTATTACCACAGACTATTTTATTTCATATTGGTGGTTCTGAAAAAGCCCTAATGATCGATAATCCAAGAGCAACATAATTTCACATTTTATCCCATAGAAAGCCATGTCCGGCTCTATAAGTAATTATAGTTACAAATTGATTAACAAAACGTCCCTTGAACAAAAAATGTTTTCCTTTTCAAGGTCCAATTACATGTATATCCAGTTAATACTCTTTCGATTTGGACTATGGAAATTGTTTTTCCCAAACCAATCAGCGTACCTACATGTTTAATATGAAAGGTGACTGCTTCAATAAAAAATGCAGTCTGGTTTGCAGACATGTTTCATTTGTCGAGTGCTTTTTATATTGAAAGAAGATGGAAAATTAATTTTGAATATAAAATATCACAAATATGTCAATAAGACCAATCGTGATATTTATTATAGTTTTCAGAACACGTGTCTCTCGGTACTTCGGTAAAGTTGCCAGAAAAGTTCCATCGAAAGTCCCCTCCCCCCCTCTCATTTTTGGAACCATTATACATAAACAAGTGAAATTTGGACACTGAATATTAAAGGTTGTAAACTTCCCTACTCTTGATAATAGATGACAAAATCGTCAAAGATGAAGTCACAAGGCCATTGTGACCAATAATTTCAAATGGAACCCTACGGCAAGCGACACCTCTTTTAAAAGGTATCGAAAAAACCTATTCAATGATATTAATTTTGTTTGTGTTTAATGCAGTTTCAATGGCTCATTAGTAAACATTAAAATTTAAATTCCATTCAGTATGATATTAATTACAGATATAAGAATCAGTATCTACTCGAAGAAATTGCTCGAAGTGACCTTCATTTACTTCCTGACAGTGAAATATCCTATTTTTAAACTCTTCTCGTACTTTTGCAAATGTGTCTGCGGAAACAGCCTCACATTCTGCAACAATACGTTGTTTCAAAACGTCAATATTGTGAGGTTCAGTGGCGTAAACCTTCGATTCGAAGTACCCTCACAGAAAAAAATCCAAAGGTGTGAGGTCCGGTGATCGAGCTGGCCATTCCGTTGAACCTCGTCGTCCAATCCATCTACCACGATACTCCTCATCCAAATACCGTCTTACTGCACCGTAATAATGTGGAGAAGCACCATCCTGTTGGAATGTTAATTCCAAATTGCCGAATTCATCTGGATTATCTTCCAAAATTTCAAGGATTAACGGTTCTATTGCGTTTTGCAACAGCTCCAGATAAACCTCACCAGTTAAATTAGTATTTAAAAAAAGAGGCTCAACGATGTGGTTTCCCAGGATACCTGCCCAAACATTCACCTTCTGGGGGAAATTGGGTATGTGTTTCACGAAACAGGTGAGGATTTGCGTCACTCCAATACCTCACATTCTGTGTATTTACATTTCCATTTAGATAGAAAGTACTTTCGTCACTAAAACAGATTGTTTTGACATATTCTGGCTGTTGGTTAATTTTAGTTTCCATATTTTCACAAAATTCTAGTCTTCGGTCTGGGTCGTCGTCTGAGAGTTGATAAACCATTTTCAATTTGTATGGATGAAATTTGTTTTTTTTCAACACCCTGTGTACTGTACTTCGACTGACTTCACAGGTAGATGCAACGTGAGTTGTTGAAGAAGTAGGATTAACTATTACTTCTGTCAGTTTAGCAATTTTTTTCTCATCAGAAATTTGTGGTCTGCCAGATCGTTTCGCATCATTAATACTACCCGTTGTTTCAAACTTACGAAGAAGCTCCCTTGAATAAGTCCTCGAAACGGGGCGATCGGGAAACCTCTCATCAAAAATGTGTTCTGCTGCATGAATATTTTGTCCAGTTTCACCAAGAATTAGGATCGCTGCTACTTTATCACCGAAAGCACGTACCATTTCGCTTCTTGAAGCACTTAAACGTTCGGCTCACAACAGTTTAACAAATTATCAAAATGTACAAAAATATTAAAAGTACCAGAAGCTGCTAAAACAGTTAAACGTTCGATCAACAATACACAAATCATTGAAATTACAAAAACTTGGACAACTACAAAAACGTCGAATTAGGGAGACTAACAAAAACGTCAGCTTATTTGACAACTATCCAGAGGCGGAGCTTGAGTTCTGAATTTTAGTATTAACTGATTTAATTCATCACAGCTTTGCGTTTTTCAAAAGCGAGTTGCCAAAACTGCCATAAACACAAACAAAATTAGTATCATTGAATAGGTTTTTTCGATACCTTTTAAAAGAGGTGTCGCTTGCCGTAGGGTTCCATGTAAAATTATTGGTCACAATGGCTTTGTGACGTCATCTTTGACGATTTCGTCATCTATCATCACTAGTAGGGAAGTTTACAACCTTTAATATTCAGTTTCCAAATTTCACTTGTTTAGGGGGAAAGCGGACTTTTGAGAAGCATTGTATACAGGTTCTTATGCGCAAGTTTCTACGAGGACTCGCAAGACGCTGTGGTTTCCTTGACGCTCTGGTCATCAGAAATGAAGAGCGTTTGGAAATAGATATCTACAGAAATCCTACCAACACGAACAAGTTCATCCCAGCCGATTCAAAATACCACATTCAACAACACAAAATGACTAGTTTCAATTTTCTTATACATAGAGCCGTACACTTTCCATTGAATGCTGATCGTTTTCAAAATGAAATAAAAAATATCGAAGAAATAGCAATAATCAATAGATATACACCAGACATTATTGATAATCTCTTGAAAAAGAAGCATTTCACACGTTTGTGAATGAAACGACTTAGAGAAAAATGACGGAACGCAAAAGATTCATGAGAATCCATCTCAACCCAATACTCCGGGATGTAAATCTCCAAGCAGTTTACAGCAATAGAAATAACTTGCGAACGTTATTAGGAGACCCCGAAGGACAAAACTGACATGGTGGATAAGTCGGGGATTTATAAAATTAGCTGTCATAATAATCATTAAGTTTCTGATCAATTCAGGATTTTCATATTTTGACCATTGCTTTTCAAAAAAATATTGCGCCGGAAAAATGTAACGAATATGGATTCTAGTACGCTTTGGGTGTAACTGAACACTGATATTAATTATTGTGGAATTCCGATATTGAAAGGGCCTAAACAGGATTTCCTATTGTCGTTATTCGAAACAAGAAATGATTATTCTGGGACTAAAAACACATTGCTCCATAGTTTTAATAACCGGAAACATAATTTCAACGTTACGAGTATCTGCTTATAAATCAGGGTGATTGATGGAGACAAATTGGTGGCAGGATCAACGTCTTAGGGGTTGTGACATATCTGTAATTGCCCAAGGGTAATTTACAGATAATATTGATACAAACTGTTACAGAGGAATTAATATGGAGTGACAACTGTGCATTGATCAAAACTGATGATTATACTCTGGAGTAGCAGAATATATCGAGTTCGATGGGTGTAGTCCTTATAATTATTATGGCTGTCATTCAGTGAACTTTTTCCGCGTGATCCTGGATTTTTCGAACGAATCTTATACAGATGTCGGCTTCATAAGTTTCATTGTGGGTGTGTTGTGAACAAACGTACATCGAAAAGAAATCCAATAAGAAAAACCCACGATTGCAATCAAAATCGTAATGTCAATGCTCAACAATTATTTTCAGAATTTTTAATATTACCCTCATGCATCCCACAATAATAAAGACTGATTTAGTATTTAAAATACTTTACAACACAAATATTTTTGTCCTGTAGTAAAAAACTTTGATTTATATCGGAAATTGATGAAAAAAAAATCACTGAAGTGTACCTAAAGTGTGGAAAATTTGCTTGGAATTAAAATAGTTAATGATCCTCTGTACTCGTTGCAAAAGGGAGAAAGGGAGATATTAAGGATCTGTAATCCGATAATAATCCTCAAAATGTTAATGATCCGAAAAAAATTTGGGCTTTATAACAACCTGTAATAAAATGTCTGAATAAGCAATTTTAACATGGGTCGGATTCTCTTTTAAAATAACAAAAAATTAAACCGACGAAATACGGAACTGAAAAGTAAAAATAAAATAAACCTTCTTAGTCTCAATAACTAAGCTAAACTAATGTAAGTAACTAATTTTGAGTCGGCGCCAAACAAACAAGCAAATGAATTAGGTAAGGCGTTAAATGATGGCATCGAGTTGCGCGGTGACATTCTGATAATTTTTTTGAAGTAATTTATTGATGTTCGTTGATTGTTTGTTTGGCGCCGACTCAAAATTAGTTACTTACATTAGTTTAGGAGCTTAGTTACTGAGACTAAGAAGGTTTATTTTATTTTTTACTTTTCAGTTCCGTATTTCGTCGGTTTAATTTTTTGTTAAAAAGTTTTTATTTTTCAATTTTTTATGGCTAAAATATACAAATTACTACCAACTTGTTTTTTGATTACTTCCAAAATACTTACTTACCCACCTTACTTCAACTATTCCCAGTTAAATAATATGATTATCTATTGATTTGTTGAAAATATAAACAGGATGTTCATAAAATCAGATGTGGAATCATCTGCGGCTGAAAGATAAACTTAAGTCACTATCTTTTCAGAATATCTATCAGATGTAGTTCAATGTCCAGCGTGGCTTTAGCTGGGGAAGTAGGTGTTTTCTGTTAGACATTCACAAAAAATAACTTCATATTAATCGTGGATTTTTCAATTCACTGAAAAATCTTTCTATCAATATTCAATTGAGAATGTTTCCCTTTTCAACATGATTATCTACTTTTACTATTTGTTGTAATATAAATTATTTTCGTTGTTCTGGTTACTTTATTTCATAACTTTGTATATCATTCCATCCTCTCATAGAATATAATGGTTTTGATGGATGTGGAACAGAAATAATGTTGACAATGACAGATCGCTACCTGTCATTGTCAACTACGTATGTTCATCTAAGTGAAAAATCAATTATCCCCTATTTTTCTACCCGTAAGGGTATATAATTCCATTTGAAATCTAATAGGATATAAATCACATTGTACATTTAGTTAAATTCAATGGAACACTGAAAAAAGAATTATCGGAATCGGACGCCCCAGTGAAAAGTTATGCGTGATCATACATTAAAAAAAATGATGGAAAAAAAAATATATAGGTTGACTAGAGAACCTCCTCCTTTTTGGTTTCGTCGGTTAAAAAGTAGGTTTTTATCTCCTATGTAAGCCCTCCAAATTTCGTTGCGATATACCAGGTGGTTCAAAAATTAGTAGGAGGGCGGGAACAAACTTTAGACGAGCACTGTATATAAAAATCTCCTAGATTTGCAGGCATCAGACTCTTTAACAAACTTCCAGATCACGTACGAAATATGGGCCTCGGACAATTCGAAAGAAGTTTGAAAAAAAAATTGCTAGAAAATTGTTATTACTCAGTGGAGGATTTTACTTCGGATAATATCATTATGTAATACCACATGAATTATATGCAAACATTTCAATATGTTGTGTATGTTGCAAAATTGTATTTTACCCTAGTACCTACTGTTTATTTGAATATTTTAATATGTCGTGTAAGATGTGTGTTACCAACTCTGTATCCTGAATGTCTTTAGTGTTTTTTTTTCTCACGAGCAACCCATGATGAATGTATGAGGTTACTTGTATTATTTTAATCTTGCACATCAGTGCGTTCCTGACGTGTATAGTCCATCCAATATCAATTGCAGAAGCTGTTTCTATAGGGAGCAAATAAAAACTCACTTCGCTAACACGAGCGTATATGCGAAGAAACGGAACGAAAAATAATCTGTACTACTTGTATACAGTTTCCGTCGGCACAAAGAGCCCGCTAGTCATGTGGACTTGAGTGACGGCTGTCTGTTCTACAACCGATTTGTCTGGGCCAATCAAGTCGGACATCAATGCTTGCAGGTGTGGCTATACGATGGGAGGTCATAAATCACGCGTTATATTTGTGTTTTAATAGCTCTGAAAGATTAAAAACCAGTAGCGTCTGTGGTCTTGGTGTGTGCCGATCGAAATACGTTTTAGGATATTCTATCAAACAATGAAAGAAATTATTTTTCTTTCTTAATGTATTTGTGTGTCTTGAATTTGTTTTCATTTTTCATTATTTATGAAGTATTTTTTAAGTCTTAAAATATCTAAATAAAATAAGTTATCTCCGCCACTGCTGCTCACACGATTTCGCCGCAAGACTTTTTTATGCTTCTGCAATTGATATTGGGAAAACTATACATCCATCAAACGATGGCTCCAATTGGAAGTACTAATAAAGTTCTTTGTCTTTTGTCTTTGTCTATTGTTATTAACATTTCTGACGTACGTTTTCGATTGTTTCAGATCCAGACCTGGACCTCATCCTTCGTCCACCCGGCGGAAAACGAGCTTTGGCGATGTTCGCTCGGTGGGGCTCCATCAACGGCATCGGCAAGAATCGGCCCCCGATCAGGAGTAACCTCTACGACCCGAACGACTCCATAAGCGCACAGACCAGGGGGCGGATGTTGGGGCAGCCGTTGAGGTGGGGTTGAAACCGATCTAGGTGGATGATACAGTGACGGGTGGTTTGGTGAAAACGTTGCTCAGGCCATGGTAGATTCCCTTTTAGAAATTCGTCGATGAAAAATGTTTTGAGATTAGTAATTTGTTTATAAGTTCTCAAATTGAATGAGGATTTTTAATATGATGGAAGAACTTTGAGTTTCATGACAAAGATCAGGAAAGTGTTAAATAAGGCAACGGAACTGGATGGTTTATTTGGGTAAAAGAAAAAGAGGAAGTTTTGATGCTTGATGGAGTCTATAATTCAAAATACCACAATATAACGTTTATTGTTTCTATGAATTTGTCAACAGGGATTTTTTTAAATATTCTGATAAGAAGCTGTATTTCGTCATTGAACTTTCCGCGTATAGGACAACCAATAGAGGAAAAAATCATTGTGTGGTTTTATGAAACCACGGAATAAGTGAAACTTTTTTTCGCATTGTAGACATTTAACTAAACATTTTTGGAAAAATATTCGATTTAGGGTATTAAAATCGCATCATCACTCTTAATTTTAGACTTGGAAAATGGGAATGATTATGGGAAATGATAACTAGGTCTCCAACTATATTCATACGAAATAAGTTAAATAATAAATTCAAGCACTCAAAATTGAAATAAATACATAAACAACAATAAGCACCAGCAAAAAGTTCTAATAATTCTAATAAATTCGATATAAAAACTATGTTTACTCACCAATATCTTTTTTTCTTTTTCTATAAGCACGAGCTCTGTCGGCGTTCTGTCTTTTACGGCGTAAAATTAATTAATCTTCATTCATTTTGCACTATTCTTGGCTTTTTCCTCGTTGATCAGTTTTTCGGACTCACTAGCTGTGTCGTTGTTTATCAAAAGCAAAAACATAGCAACATTTACATTAAACACTGATAAAAACAAACAAATAGCGTGGAGCACTGGCACAAATGAGTAATAATCTATACACTACACGGTCAGCTGATGCGCACCATAGGCGCCGCCATATTGGCCTCGGCTGCTCTGTCGAGCGCCTTTCACTTTACCCGTACTCCGCGGCCGACCGTCACGCGACATGCAATATAGGACGAAACAGTTTGAGGCGATGTGATATAAGTTTCACTTTAAAAATGGAGGTTATTTTCCCACTTAAATGAAGGAGCAAATAGCCTATACTACCTTTCAAACAAACTTTCGACATCAAAACTCACTAGGAGATCTCCATCTTGAATTTGTAATTCATTCAATTTCTCTAGAAAAAGAGGGGTATTCCCAGGGCCGGATTGAAAGGTGTGGAGGCCCTGGGGCAACAAAGGAGTGGAGGCCCCTAATTAGTTTTCAAACATTTTTTTTTATTTATTGCGGAACAAATCAAATTATTTTGACACGAGCATGTGTAGGTATAATAAAATACAAGAAATAAATTAAATTACAGCGTAAACGAAGGGATTCTTGCGAGCTTTTTTCGACGAAAAATCATTGATGATTTCGGTCAAATCCAGCATCCGGAGGAAATCATTCTCAATGCTAAGAAGCGATAACTTTGATAGGCGGCTTTGTCTCATCGTAATTCGCCTATTTTTTTCATTTTGGAAAATGAGCGCTTTCCAGTGCAATTTGACATCATCACATTCTCAGTTGTAATATCACAAGAGAGTGAAAATAATTCGACAGATTTTCGAAAACTTGTTGCCAGGCAATAGACAAGAGAGACCAACTGGCTCGAGTGGCTATTGCCAACAAGTTTGAGAAAGAAATCTAGATAATTATTTTCTACTATATCGAAGTCTCGTGTGGTATTCTTTAGATTATTTTTTTATGTTACGATCATAAACACATTTCCTTGCAAAATTATATAATGTACTAAACCGGTTTTGATTCATTTCACACTTTTCATGCGAATTGATGACAGACGTCAAATTAAAAATATAGATTGTCACACAATAAAAACAAAATACCTCAAATTATTCCCGCGACAATTTTCTAGGTAGAATATTCCCACTATTGATTGGCCAAAACGTGTATGAATTATTTGAATTGAACGTTTCCATTGGTTTCTAGCAATGTCAAAAATAATCAGTGTAATTTCAATTATGTAGCTCTGAAATTTTGGTTTTCAATAATTTGATAGTAGAACATCTTAGATTGGTCTTTTTGATAGTCCTTTTTCAGAAGGATTTACATTTGTTGCGGAATGTCATCCTTCTCTTAGACTCACACTTTCAGATTTCGGGGATTTCTCTGTTACAAGCGCGCCACTCAGCGGACACTTGTCAACGCCAATAAATAGGAAAAACAGGTATGGACGGGCAAAGTGTTTGTAGAATCGGCAGAAAAATAGTCAACAGAATTTGAACTTTTGTTCTATTATGGAATGCGCACAGGGCTCTTATAAATAATTTGATGCAATCATATTCATAAATTGAAATATTATTTTCTTTTGCTTATGATTATTGAATTTCATTGTGTATCTAGATCGCTTGTGTCATTCGAAGAATACATCGACAGAAAATCCTTCATTTAATAAAAAAAATGTATATATTTTTTTTAATTCTATTGTTCTTGTTTTTACAGCTAATTTTGATACGATATAATATTTTGTATAATAGTATGATGTTTTACTTGGTGATTGTTTCTCGCAAATACACATGATTCATCAGATCGAAGATTAATATTAACCATGGATTCTGACAAGAATACGAAACATGTTTTTGAATGTTTAAAACGAAAAATGAGAGGAAAAACTGGGAGAGCTGCTCTTTCGTTGTCAGATTTTTTATATATAATTTTGCATATCCTTCGGTATTTGTTAGGAAATTTTACCTAAAAATTTATATTGTGGAGGCCCCTCTCTTGTGGAGGCCCCGGGGCTGCAGCCCCGTTTGCCCCCCTCTCAATCCGGCTCTGGGTATTCCTTATGAAACTATTTCCGATTCCATGTCGAGGAACGTTGTTCCTCCACAAAAAATCATATTCATTCATAAATACATATATTTATTCATTCTGCACATGTACACACATACTATTTCGGGCGATTTCAATCCATCTCATAGGGGTTTTCATCGAATACGAACGTGCGAAGAGCCTTCGGCATGTCACGTGCATTATTGGGCGATAAATGTTATTACTTTCCATGGGTCTTTCCGTTTATTACTGCGTGAAACCGAGGGCGGGGGACATTCTCGCGCTATTACACCATATTCAATATATAATGGGATCATGTTGTTTAATTGCTACTGTAAGAGCTCTTACGTGTTAACGATGAACCTGAATTGTGTATTGTGCAGAGGGTGGTACGTGATCGACTCGAATGCGTTTAAATCAAACGAAATGACAGCATTGCGGTAGAAAGTATGTTGGGCAAACCTGTTGATCTATGGACACTCGTTTGAAAGAACACACCACAGAAGTGGCTTCCATTGGTGACGATATTGAGAAAAATTACATTAATTAATATTAAAAAAGGCCTGGGACAAGGCGGTCCGTTATCCACAATACTCTTTCACCTAGTGCTGGAAGTAATTTTGTGGGATAGCGGTATAATACCTGAAAGTTTCAAATATTATACAGAGTGTGTGGCATTCAGGACTACAACACTTAATAATAATGTGGGATATCAACCTTAAATTCTATATAGAGATATCTGAGATATGTCTCCTCCCCATTGTCATTGTCCCTCTGGAACTTTTGATAAATTTATATTCTGAAACAGGTATAATACCCTCCCAGTGGACAAATGCAATAATCACACCCATCCATAAATCAGGTGATTATAAAACCCCAAGCAACTTCGAAAAATGTCTGAAACACCGTTTGATGAACTTTTTTACTAAGCTTACATGTATCTCATAAAAACAGTACGGATTTCGGAAGAACATGAGTACAGAAAATGCAATTGAGGATCTAACTAAAAATATTGTCGGAGGCCTGGATAGGTCGAAAAAAGTCTTGCGGTATTCATCGACCTGGACAAGACTTTCAACACGGTGTCGCACAATATTTTACTTGAACGTCTCAGTAATGTTGGCATACGTGGCGTAGCACTAAATCTACTAGAAAATTATTTACAAAACAGGACACAGCTGGTAAAAATTGAAAAATGTCTCAGTAATTCACTGAATATCACAGTCGGTGTTCCTCAAGGTACAATGCTAGGACCAATATTGTTCCTCGTGTATATTAACGACATTGCTGACCTGAATAACTCTCATGGCCATTTAGTTTCATATGCAGATCATACTGCTATTGTTTTTATTAATGAAACATGGGAAAAGGTATATGAATGTACTGAATACAAATTCACAGTTGGTTGAACCACAGCCTATTAACAGTAAATTTTCAGAAGAGTAATTTTATCACCTTCTCTCTAACTAGTGAAGACCAACCTACTGAAAGATATATTTCAATACATAGATGTTCTTGTGATGAAATATGCCTCAGAGATTGTCCACAGATCGAAACAACTAATAAATTAAAGTATCTCGGTGTGGTGGTGGATCAACACCTGAGGTGGGATGAACATGCATTTTATTTAACAAAGAAATTACGACAACTACATAAGTTTTATTCGTTACGTGATATTCTCAGCAGGAAAAACCTTTCCATAGTTTATAACTCACTATTCGAGTCAATTTTAAGATATTGCATAGTAATATGAGAAGGTCTTTATCTCAACACTCAAAAAAAATTGCAAACTACTCAAAATTGTTTATTAAGAATAGTTTTCAAAAAGGACAGATTATATAACACAAGAAGTCTGTATAAGGAATCCAAGCAACTAAATATCGAAAACTTATTTGCATATCATTGTCTGTTATATACCTATCAAAAGTCAAAGCCAGTTGTTAATCCGCTTAAACATTATGTCACCCGATTCATAGAAAACAAATGTATTAATTTGCCGATTTTCAAGAAAAGTCGCTTACAAAGATTTGTCTTTTTCATTGGCCCTGAACTATATAACGCGCTACCATTATATGTGAAAGAATTGAGAAGGGAAAAAGCTTTCAAAAATAAAATAAAAGAGCTCATAGAGTCCAATGAAATTAATGTTGATCTATACCTGTAATTTTCACAAACAATTAAATACTTTATTTCCTTTCCACTATGGAGTAAATATTATTGAACACTGTTATGATGTTCTTGTCAAATTATTGTTGATCTGTAACACCTGAAACTTTAGCGAATTATCAAATACTTACCTCGTATTGAACTCTAAATCTCTTCATTTTTAATCTAAATTCAATATTATTGATCACTGTTCTGGTACATAATCTGTATAAACTCTCTGCATATTTTCTGGAAGATCATTTAGAAGTACAAAACACAAGCACCTGTGCTAAAGATACATTATAGTTAGGTACCCGTATCCACAAATGAAGATAAATATACTTAATGTCGACAAACTCTATTGTAATGTACCTGAATATGTAATGTAATGTAATATTGCGAATTTCAATTTCAATAAACAATTTCAATTTTCATCCAGAAAATGAAGAAAAAACTTTTCAACAAAATTCCCCAAAAGATTCTCTGAGAGCAATAATGCTATCAAAGAAACTTGGCATGTGGGAAACGGATCCCAATACTCTCAATGAATTTTATTGCTCCATATCTGAGAGACTATCTGAAAACATTTTGTCATTTATTGTTTTTTTTTAGACCTCCGCAGTTGGTATAGTCTGTATACTTTTAACAAAACTATGAGTTCTTAGGTTAGGTTTGATTCAATGTTGATGTTTCTGAACGCTCCGAATGATGGTATAAGCGAAAACATGTTTTGCCAACATATGAAAACAACGAATTGAGGAATCCAGTATACATTTTTCATTAAAAAATGCAGAACGTAATATAATAGTTAATTAACAATCCGAGTTTAGATAATCAACGCATTGAACAACCGGCCCTTAGAAATATTATTCAAGGTTACTGAATTGCATATCATTTTGGCTCTATTGTAGAGGCGTTTATCTATACCTTTTTTGAGTTGTATTGAAAATATCTATTAGTGTGTGTTTCCTTTCGGAAGACAGTTGTGTTGATATGGTCCGATTTTTTTAACATGACATAAAAAAAGTTGGTTATTCTGTTCTGAATCTGACTCTAATGTGAATTTAATCGTTGGTTCTTGTTTGTTTACATGATCTAAAAATTTGATTCATCTGCGTTCTGATTCCAGATGCCGAAAACATCATCAACTTATCTCCACCATACTTTTGGACCATTTTGATAGATCTCAATGTAAGGTTACTCAAAGTGTTTCATAAAAATATTACTCAGGGTAATTGGGATCCCATAGCCATACCGAAGTGCTGTTGATAGTATTCATTTGAGAATTGGAAATAGGTTTCTTTCCTAACATAACATTATTGTTTTCACATCCATCATTGTCCTATCTTTCAATGAGTGCCATTTTCCAACTTGGTTTCCAGAATTTCTAAAGTTGTATTTATCGAAACATTTGTAAAAAGAAAATTAACTCCATCTTGGATTTGTAACTCTTTCCTTTCTCCATAAAATGAGGGGTATATCTTATAAAACTGCCAGTGTTTCCCAGTGGGGGGAAAAGTTTAACTTTCAAATATTGATTGGAGGCGTATGTTTACTTTCTTATCCAATATAGAAATGTGTATAACCCACGGTCGATGCTTGGGCTGAGAAAGGTTCTGTATGTTCCCAGGACAGCTTTTCTTCATCTTCCAACAGTAATCTGTGAACGCTTCAAGCAATTTCGAGCTAAACAAAGGATGAACTTCGATAGTCCTGTGTTAATAATCCCCGATTTTCCGATTGTTACCCCCAGGTGGGATTTTGTGGTGTGGGAAACTTGTCGAGAACTTTGTTATTATCATTGTTAGTGTATTGAGAGTTTGGGAATCATGTCGGAGTTTTCGGTATTGAAGGTTGTGTGGGATATTCTCGAAAATATTAAGTGGGAAAGAAGTGAAAGAGAATGTTTTCACGTCCATTTTTTAACCGACGAAACCAAAAAGGGGAAGGTTCTCTAGTCGGCCCGTATATTTTTTTTTCCATATTTTTTTTTTTATGTATGATCACGCATAACTTTTTATTGATACGTCCGATTCCGATAATTCTTTTTTCAGTGGATAGGGTGTACTTCGAATTTAGTCCCATTTGAATTTAAAAGATGAAATCCACCCCTAAGGGTAGCCAAATGAAGGATATTGATCACTCACCCTCTGAATTCTGGTCCGTTAACCGATTCTATCAGGCATAACTTTGTACTGGGTTCTTCGATTTGGATGATTCTTTTTTTAATAGATAGGGTATACCTTATATTTGGATTTCGGAAGGAATTAGCCACCCTCACGGGTAGAAAAATAGAGGATAATTGATTTTTCACTAGTGAACATTGGCACACACATACGTAGTTGACAATGACAGATCGCTACTGACATTATTCTTGTTCCACATCCGTCAAAATCAGTATATTCTATGAGAGGATGGAATGATATACAAAGTAATGAAATAAACTAACCAGAACAACGAAAATAATTCATATAACAACAAATAGTAAAAGTAGATAATCATATTATTTAACTGGTAATAGTTGAAGTAAGGTGGGTAAGTAAGTATTTTGGAAGTAATCAAAAAACAAGTAGTTAGTAATTGGTAGATTTTAGCCACAAAAAAATTAAAAATAAAAATTTTTTAACAAAAAATTAAACCGACGAAATACGGAACTGAAAAGTAAAAAATAAAATAAACCTTCTTAGTCTTCGTAACTAAGCTCCTAAACTAATGTAAGTAACTAATTTTGAGTCGGCGCTAAACGAACAATCAACGAAGATCATTAAATTACTTCAAAAAAATTATCAGAATGTCACCGCGTAACTCGATGCCATCATTTTACGCATTACCTAATTCATTTGCTTGTTTGTTTGGCGCCGACTCAAAATTAGTTACTCACATTAGTTTAGGAGCTTAGTTACTGAGACTAAGAAGGTTTATTTTATTTTTTACTTTTCAGTTTCGTATTTCGTCGGTTTAATTTTTTGTTAAAAAGTTTTTATTGTGAATCATAGATTTTAATACTGGGAAGTATGACAAGTTATCTTGTATGATGCTGCGAATTCATGATTACGGATTTGAGCCTGGAGTTGTTTAGTTTCTAGAATACAGGGTGTTCACAGTCGAAACACTTTCATTTTAACACCCCAGAAAATATGGGAAACTACAAATTATCGCTAAAGGATGACGTGTAATGATGATTTAAATATGATAATTATAGTATTTTGCAGTTTTTCGGAAGAGTTGTCGTTTTAGGCCAAAACGAAACCTGAGGTGGATATATTAAGAAGTATGTTCGGAAACAACTTGGCATAAGGTTTTGAGATCAATGTCCACACAAATAAAAATTAATTCAATTTGCAAGAAAATGCTTCTTCTAAATAGGTCCGACCAAAAATCAATTTGATTTTTTTACAATATTTTCTTAACATTTGGAAACAATCAGTTTTCTCATTGTTTTTGTTATAATTACTTTTTCGACAAGGGATGGTATTCTTGAACCGAGAGAAATATAATTGACTGACGAATATTTCAGAGTATGAATGTTTCGGTTCAAGCAAATCCATTCGAGAAACACAAAATATGTGAGTATTGAAAAAAATCGAACAAACTCAATTTAATACTAACTCAAAACAATTTTATCAAAGGATACATACGATAGGTAAAAAACAACAAAACAAAATGTGTTCCTCATATGAAATGAATCATTTGAATCAATTGAACAATAGAGTATGCTTGGTTAATTCATAAATTCCATCCATTATTATAAATAAACGTTTTTGAGGTTATACATTTTGGATATACATTTCTTAAAAACGACCTAATTTGTATTTGGCGACTAAGAATCTGATTATATATTTCTTTCTTTATATAAGGTTTACTACAATCTATATAAGGCTTCTTCTTTCTAGGGGTGAAATGGAGTAAAAACTCAACACTATACACTAAAAACAAATAACTCTTACAATGGTGGTACTCTCGCATAATATTGAAGATCCCTCTTAGTGTCGAGCTCAACAGCAGACACAAATTACTAACCTGTTGGTCCCTGTGCCCACATAAAAAATATTCTACTTTGAACATAAATAAGATAATTACTGCAGAAACTAATTTTTCTATATATTTAGGGAGGATTCTCATTCAGCTGGGAGTGCACTATAATTTATTTTAGTGGCCCAGTTGGATAGATGATTGTCGAAAACCCAGAAAAAACGACAACCCCACCATTACTAACTAACTTATCTATTACTAACTAACTTGTTGAAAGAGTATTTAATAATAGGCAATCTTTTATATACTGTTTTAAATGGTTTGTGTCTCTAAAGAGCCTGAACTTGTTAACAATCTCTTTCAAATATCACTTAGAAAAAAATCTAGAGGGGTGAGGTCAGGTGACCTTTGGCCAAGAATTAACTGAAATAGCGCCCCATACTTTTTTCACCAAATTCACTATCCAACCATTTCCTGTTGGATATTCAGTTTCTTATGATTAAACAGTGTGAAGTTTGTCTAAGAACTCTGACAATTCCATTTGAAGAACTTTTTAACAAAACATTAAACCGTCGAAAAAATCAACTGAAAATCAAAAAATAAAATAAATCTTCTTAGTCTTAATGATAATTGAGCTCCTAAGCTAATGTGAGTAACTAATTTTGAGTCGGCGCCAAACAAACAATTATCGAAGATCGTTATATTACTTTGAAGAAGTAGTCAAAACGCCGCGGTGCATCTCGCTCCATCATTTTACGCTTCATAGTCCAGTCATATTAGTCAAAATAGGGCAAGTCTCTCGGAATTGGAGATAGTCAGCTATAAACTTGTATAAACCTCTATTTTGACACCCTAAAACTTGTCTCAAATCCTACTTATCATAGGGTAGCCGCGACTACAGATATCATAAACATTGTAGAGTATTAAATTCTCTACATTTATGTTTGTTTTTTTTATATCTACAACCATTTTCGAGGTAGAGGGCAGATAGCTCCGTGTTTAACTATTTAGAGTATCATTCGAGGTCAACCGGTAGTCCCGATTAAAAACACGCCGTATAAAGTCTATCAATTATTGATAAATATATAATTCTAAATGATTTGCATTTTTTATTAACGATTACGTTATATTTAATAATTTTTTTCATTAATTGAGTATCTCATGTGGAATTAAAAAGTTATTAAGAGAAATACTTCACTTACATTTTAAGTAGAAAATAATTAAGTACATCTTCTTTAAAATCCGTTAACTTTTAGATTCTTTCATAACGGTCACTTTTCATTTTAATTGAGCGTACCCTATCTTATCAACAAGAAATTTTCTTTGAAAAGGAAATGTAAAAACTGAAATATACTCTTTCAAAAGTTTTGAAAAATATCCACGTTCTAAAAAACACATTTTGTTTCTGCACGCAGTAAGTGGCTGTGACACGACTTCTGCGCTCTTTAAAAAGGGAAAAAAACTTTTTTAAGAACCCTCGAGAAACTTCCGAATTCGGATCAACTTGCTGCAGCATTTGAAGAAGAAAACTGCCCGGTTCAAACATTATTAGAGAATGGAGTGCAAACCTTGTTGGCAATCTATAATGCTCCAAAATCTGAGGACAGTATCGATCGTCTTCGCAATGCACAGTTCATCAAGTTAACGAAACTGAATAAACCTGTTCAGTTGTCAAATCTTCCACCAATGAGTGCAGCAACTCACCAACATTTCAGCCGTGTTTATTATCAAGTTTAGACTTGGTTGGGGCATGATTTAGAACCCCAGGAGTGGGGTTGGATAATGCGTGATGAATTCCTGGAACCTATTACGACAATTTTACCACCATTTCCAGAGGAGTTGCTTAACACAATATTCTGCAAGTGCAAGAATGGTTGTGGTTCGCGATGTGGATGCAGGAAAGCAGGGTTGCAGTGCTCTTTAGCTTGCGGCCAGTGTAATGGGCAAGCATGTCTCAATGCTTCACCATATCAGAGTGATATCAATGGAGACGGTACCTTTGACCCCGAAATCCTGGAAGAACTGGAGACAAATGTCGTTCAAGACGAGAACGAAGAGGAATTTGAAATTTTACAGCGACCAGAAGACGATGAAGAAGAAGAAGAAAATTGAAATCAGAACTTGTAGTTCTTATTATTATTAATTTTTTTTAATTTCAACGTTCATAAATGTATGGAATGGTGTTTTTTAATAAAAACATAAATTAAAATTTTTATTCTTTTCTTTTTTTTTAGTTACGAAGTTATTAGTATAAATTAGATTAGAATTAAACAATAATTAAAGTATTTCCCTTCATAACTTTTTAATTACACGAGTAGGTAAGTGTTATTAAATGAATGAATGGAAAAATTATTAAATATAACGTAATAGTTAATAAAAAATGCAAATAATTTAGAATTATATATTTATCAATAATTAATAGACGTTATCCAGCGGGTTTTTAATCGGGACTACCGGTTGACCTAGATCTGCCCTCTATCTCAAAAACGGTTCAAGATATAAAAAAAATGTTGAACAAAAGTTGTAGAGAATTTAATCTTCTACAATATTTATAATGAATACAAATAGCATAAAACCCATAGGAAACGAGATATTTGCAAAAAAAGAGCAAAAAATCGATTTTTTGACCTTTGACCTCAGATATCTGTAGTGGCGGCCACCCTACAATAAGTAGGATCTGAAACAAGTTTAAAGGGTGTCAAAATAAAGGTTTATACAAGTTTATAGCTGACTATCACCAATTCCGAAGTGAAACCCCTAATATGACTGGACTATTACCTAATTCAATTACTAGTTTGTTTAGCGCCGACGCAAAATTACTTACTCACATTAGTTAAGGAGCTCAATTATCATTAGGACAAAGGTTTATTTTATTTTTTGCTCTCCAGTTGATTTTTTCGTCGGTTTAATTTTTTGTTAAAAAGTTTTTATTTTTCAGTTTTTTGTGGGTGAAATTTACTAATTACTACCTACTTAATTTTTGATTACTTCCAAAATACTTTCTTTCATAGCTTACTTCAACTATTAACTGTTAAATAATATGATTATCTAAATTATACTTCCAAAATACTTACTTTCTTAGCTTACTTCAACTATTAACTGTTAAATAATATGATTATCTACTTTAACTATTTCTTGTTATATAATATAAATTATTTTTGATTTCATCACTTTGGATATAATTCCATCCTTTCATCATTATTGTGACGGATGTAGGAGGATCTGTCAGTGTCAACTACATACAGTGTGACCCATTCAAAATGGAACCACCCTTGTAGAATACGCATTTTTCAATCATTCTCAAATAAATTTTTTTTATATTAGAATCAAAAACTGTATCTTGAGACAAATTTTCATAACTTTAATATCATTTCCAAGGCACTCTATGGTTTTTTTCTTCTTCAAAAACGGCAAAAGTTTATTAGGCAATTTTTGTTTTGTAATTTGACTACACCACTCGTAGTCGTTATAAATGAAAACCATGAAAATTTCATAAAAAAATATTGGTTAACAACAAAGTTACAATAACTTCAATTTTGGAAACAAAGTATTTGATTATAATTTGTATTTAGATTATAGACATATTTAAAATCTGGCTACACTACCGATACAAAGTAGAACACCAGTGAATTTGTACAGCGAAAATCCGAAGTCAATAGCTCATTCCCTTCTACAGTTATAACTCCTGAAAGTATGGTAATGTGAGCGATTTGTGGTGGAAGCGATTTTGTAATAAAAATCTGACTACGCCACTGGATTTGTTAATTATATTGCTTTAAAATGATTAATTCAATTAAAATTATAAGTGTATTCGAAAATAACAGAAAATTAAAAATTCATTTTTAAGTTATGCAGTCTTCCATAGCCGATAAAAACGAAATGAACCGAATCAAGTTTTAAAGTATCCAAATTATTTATTCAATAATAAAACAGAAAGCAGGACAAAAAATGTTCTTTTTAAATTCTGCAAAACTCAACTAAAACAAGCTTTTAGGGAAGGTATCAATAATTTGAGGTAAGCTGAACCAATGCATTAGGCATAGGTATTGTACTAAATCAATAGTAGGCTGTGATTTAGTACACCACAAATCGCTCACATTACCATACTTTCAGGAGTTATAACTGTAGAACGGAATGAGCTATTGACTTCGTATTTTCGCTGTACAAATTCACTGGTGTTCTACTTTGTATCGGCAGTGTTGCCAGATTTTTAATATGTCTATAATCTAAATAAAAATTATAATCAAATACTTTGTTTCCAAAATTAAAGTTGTTGTAACTTCGTTGTTAACCGATATTTTTTTATGAAATTTTGATGGTTTTCTTAAAAAATTTAAAAAAATTAAAAACTTTTGCCTTTTTGAAAAGAAAACATACCATAGAGTGCCTTGGAAATGAAACCACATTATAAAATTTGTGACAAGATACAGTTCTTGATGCTTAATATTTGAAATATTTCTGAAATTGACTCAAAAATGCGTATTCTACAGGGGTGGTTCCATTTTAAATGGGTCACACTGTATGTGTGTCAATGTTCACAAGTGAAAAATCAATCAACCCCTATTTTTCTACCCATAGGGGTGGATTATTTCATTCCAAATTGAATACTGATCAACTATGAGGTATACCCTATCTAATTAAGGAAGAATCATCCAAATCGGAAAACCCACTACAAAGTTATGCCTGATAGAATCGGTTAACGGACCAAAATTCAGAGGGTGAGTAAACAATATCCTTCATTTTGCTACCCTTAGGGGTATTTTATCTTTTGAATTCAAATGGGACCAACTTCGAAGTACACCCAATGAAAAAAGAATCATCGGAATCGAACTGCTACGTGAAAAGTTATGCGTGATCATACATAAAAAAAAATATACGAGTCGACTAGAGAACCTCATCCTTTTTGATTTCGTCGGTTATAAAACAATAACTAACTTTGGGAATTTAGGTTTCCAAACATTAACATTGGCAATTTTTCACACCAAACATTAACATTGAAATATTATGGATTTTTACTCTATTTTCAGAAACATGATTTATTCGGCGAGAATAAAAACAAGAACCAGTAGAAAATTCCAAGTTCCCACGTTATTCTGCGGAATACACATTGCTCTTCTTTTTCCATAAAACTCAATTTATCAAAAAGTTATGGAAAAATTGAACGAAATAAGATATGAACCATTGCAACAGCAAAAGTCATAGTGAAAACAAGATTTTTTTAAATTTTGCACTATCATTCGGGTACAAACCTAAAAACAAAAAACTTGAGAGGTGTCAAGGGACACCCGGATGGAACGAAGTTCCTTCCGATTAATTAGTGAAGGAATTGTAATAATTTTTTTTTAAGTTATAATTATATTTTATATATATATATATATATATATATATATTATTAGCACAATGGTAAAGACAGGTTATAATGCGTACTTGCTAAAAATACATAAGCATTTATTATTGTCTGTATAAAATCTCTACTTACCTAACTCCATCAGCAATATCCGGAACTTGTGCAGAAACACTGTCAGGGTTCATTATTGTTATTATTTTTTATTATTTATTATGTACAAAAAACCTGTATACACTCAACAAAAATAATCGTCGCGACACCACACTGTTCAATGTGAAATAGAAAGACGAAACGAAAATAACTTGCTTGCTTTCTAAGAGAGCGAGAGAGAGAGAGAGACAGACAGAGAAACACGCGCACGCCGCACGGCTTACAACCATAGCGAAAGTCTCGTTACAACTTTTGGTCTTAATTTATTCCGTCTAGCCCCCTTTCGCAACGCGCGATAAGGAACTACGTTCCAATAACATTTTTGTAACATGCGCCAGTAATTTATGTGTTCGCTCTGAGTTGGCACTTTTCCTCGCGAGATTCGTTATTCCTCACTAAAAGAAACCTTAATCAAAGGGCAAAAAAAGACAGAATAAGTCATTTTATTCAGTCCAATCAGATGTCGATCCATCCGTTTTTTCCACCGCTGCACTTATCGATACGAGAGGATTCCGTGAATAGGATGTGATTGCGGAAAATTGCGAAAATACCTTATTGGCTCTTTATGAAATCGTTGTTTCGTCTGCTGGAAAATCTTTCCGCACAAAGCGACGCGCAAATTTCAAATGTGTTCATTCCTCATTCCCTCTTTTGATGCGACGGTTTTGTGGATGACGGGTGAGAAGATCGAGGGGGATGAACAATTTCCACGTATGGAATTATGGGCTATGAATTCCGCCAAGCAAATGTAGCGTAGGATGTATTCCGTTCTTGATGGGAAAATGGAAAATAAAAAAGTTCGTTTTGTTGAATTTCTTGCCCTTCATCCAAGGTTAAAGCAAAGCAGCGCCAGCTCGATGAAAATGATAACTAGCGAGGGGCTGGATTTTCAGCAATGAGTGAATCCATCTCCATTGAAAATATTCACGGGTGTACGTTTGGTTCGTGTGAAATTAAGGGGTTATATGTTCATTCCACAAATCAGGAACAAGACGTTAATCTCTAAGCTTTCTAGGAGGTTGAGTTTTTTACCTTTCTTTTCTACACGAAAAACAACACTTTTCAGTCAGGAGATGGTTAGCGAAAGTTGAATTAGATTCGCCCTTAATAAAACTGTTTCTATGCTCGGATATGCGTAGCTCGATAGTTCTACGTGTTTGTCCTATGTAAAAACTTAGGCAAGTATCACAAGTTGGTTTATATACTCCAGATTTGTCGGACTTTTCAATTAAATTTTCCCAAAGAATTATTTGTTCTGTAAGCAATATTAATATCTTTATGTTTTAAACAATTATAAATTTGGTCTGAATGTTATCCGAAATAAGTAATAACCCTGAAATTTGACTTTGTATTTGAATCGGTTGGATAAACTTCCTGAATTGCCTTTTTATAGAGTTTCTTCGATATAATAATTTGAATTATATCCGTTATTGACTGCAATTTGTTTCATTATATTTATTGAAATTCTCTTTTGACAGAGAAACATTCACTAGTCTGTCATGTATGTATTCTAATATCTGTAAACGAAAGTGTGGAAAATTGAAAAATCGTGTTTATTGTTTATTTTGGTTATGGTCAAATCAAAGAAGATTATCGAATCATTCATTTCAAATTCTTTTGTAAATTTGATAGAGCGATGAATGCCATTAAAGCAGTCAAAAAAATGTATTTAATTGTCCTACAGTTCCTAGAAAGCAATATAAAATGTCGTCTACATATCTAGACCAGTATACGCAAGGCCGTACCCGTTTGGTTCTAAATTAAATAATGCAATGTACATTTTACCAAATTTTATTACTGCAACTACAGTTACGACTCAGAAAAAGGGAAGTACTGACCCCTTTCGTGGATTACCAAGTTTTTATATAGGACAAACAGGTATTGAACTTTCAAGCAACGCATATCCGAGCATAGAAAGAGTTTTATTAAGAGCAAATCTAATTCAACTTTCACTAACCATCTCCTGACTGAAAATCATTGATTTGCTAATGAATTTGAACTTTTGCATGTAGAAAAAAACGATCAAAAACTCAATCATCAACCGCCTCTATTCAAAATATATAAAAAAATAGTTTTTGCTTTGAAAATATTTCAAACTGACATTTTTTTTTCCTATCGATCGGATACACATGTTGAATAAAAAAAAAAGTATGCTGAAGGGATTTATTCAGTTTAAAAATGATTCTAATTGGATATTTTTCAAAAAATATAAATATGCTAAAAAAATTATGTCATAGGTACTTGGTGCAAAGTGGCTTTTGTTCTGAATTTTCAAATCTATTTTCAAATCAATATACCTAAAATTCTTGCTAATTCAATCTTTAAAAATTATTGTAAATTGTCACTTCAAAGTGACAATTGTCAGTTCAAAGTGGCAATTCCAAGTATTTTTGGCTCATAGACTCCCAATAAGTTGTCTTTTAATATCTTCCACTCCTTATAACACAATATATCATCTAACGTCTTCCCAATGCTATATTTTTCCTATAATTTCGTTGCTGTAACTCGAGGCCTATATTTCATCACGTTCATTTTTATAACGGCCTTAATAGCAAATTTCGTCTTCAGTCTCTACCATGGTCAGGACAATTACTAAAACCATCCAGATATAAAAGACTGCTGGGATTACAATTTTTGTTGATATTATGAGATATATATTCAAACATCAAAATGATATGCAATAAGATTGTATGTGTATAGTAAATACGTTTCGTTTGGATATTTTCTATGGTTAGTTATAATCATTGTATAAACTTGTTGTGTAGAAATAATAAAAAGTGTTCGAATCGACAGGGTATTTTATTTGTAATAAATCTGTAACAACAAAAAAGCAATGTATTTCCAACAGGGGTGCCCAGTTACAGGAAATGCTATCAAAGATTACGAAATATATACAGGGTGAGTCAGAATAAGACCGACAAACTCCGACTACAGATTCACCTCATTTCGAGGTGAAAAGTTGATATCTAGGTATGTCCTAAAATGCATCTCCTCTGAGATACAGGGTGTCGAAAGTACGAAAAAAAATCAGATTTAATTTGTTTTCTCCAAAATTCCTGAAGGAACAAATTTGAAACTTGGTACACTAATCAAGGTTTATCAACGTGCTTTCGAAGTTATAATTTTTTGTTTTCGTAAACCAGTGGCGTGGTTACGATGGTATGTGGTCATATGTTCCTTCATATTTTCTTGGGACAAGTGAATGAAGAAATGAGCGTTTGACATCAGTTCAGCTCATCGATACTCAACCTAAAAGTCATGATATTCCATGTGCCTAAAAGTGAAAGTTTCTGAGATAATTGAGAAAAACTGAAGATATGTCCTTAGTAGAGACATAATTTCCTATGTGCAATAATCGCATAATGCTAATTTCTTACAACATATCGGAATATGTGTCAACCTCCTGAACATTTTTTAATTTGGAGAATCGGAAACTAGTTCGGGTGAGTCAGAATGAGACCGATAACTCCATTTTTCATTCATCATATTATTTGATCGAATCGATGTCGTGGATTCACTGATATGTTACCATACTTTTTGCATAATGTAACGAACCTAGGCCGGACCTGTCGCCTCACATGTTGCCGTCGACAGCGATGAGATCATCCCCGGAGATGTTCGAGAACCATCCTGTCCCTCTTCCGCGTAATGCAACGGTCAATATTGGAAACAATTGGAACATGCCGTCGCCAACTGGAAGAATTCGAAACATCGAGAATGCTGTATCGGAGATAAATAGAGAGCCCTCAAGAGGGAGTGGACAGTCTGAACGAGCCCATACCATCGAGCTATACAGTGGCGTAGTAATATAAATTAAGTTGTAGATTAAGTGTTAAATAAATTAGTTAAACCAAGTTAAGTTTATTTACGTTACAATTGGTGTCGGAAGTGAGATTTTGAAAATAAACAAGTGATCGTGGAGTGGATAGTCAGAAAAATAAATTGATAGACCTTTTTGTACGCCCAAAAATAGACAGTGGCCCGGTTTTCGCGAAGTGGACAATTGTGCGTGGGAATATAAACTGATACACTGTTCGCGTGAAACAGAAAATAGACAGTGGCCCGGTTTTCGCGAAGTGGACAATTGTGCGTGGGAATATAAACTGATACACTCTTCGCGTGAAACAGACAATAGACTGATACCTCGTCAAAGACAAAATGTGTTCAAGAAAAGTGCGCCTTGCGGACTTGAAGGTAGCGGAATTGAAACAGGAATTGGAGGAAAGGGAACTGGAAACAACGGGTAAAAAGCAAGTACTCCAGGAAAGACTTGCAGAAGGACTTATACAAGAAGGTGAGGACCCCGAAACATTTTTATTCGAAGTTCCCGGAGGTGATTTGAGTCCGATAATAGAATCCTTGAAAGAAGAGCTGCAACAAAATTCGAGGACTTTGGAAGAGAAGCTTGAAGAAAATTCTAGAAATCTGGAAGAGAAGCTTCAAGAAAATTCTATAAATCTGGAAGAGAAGCTTTCTAGAAATCTGGAAGAGAAGCTTCAAGAAAATTCAAGAAGCCTGGAAGATAAGCTCCTAGAAAACACAGAAGGCTTAAAAAAAGAACTCTGTGGTGTGGCGAATCGTCTGGAAAAAAGAATGGGAACCGTCGAGGCAGAAATGGACAAAATAAAGGAAACGATCAGTAAGCTGGAAAAACAAATTAATAGTGCGTCCTCCACAGAGATGGTTAACGAAAATGCAATGCTGGACTTGAGTTTGAACGTGGATAAAGTTCAAGAGGGTATAAAAGATGTCAAGGTCATTTCAGAAATAGGGAAGCTTTCCATGAAGCCGCCTCAGTTCGACGGAAAAACTCCATGGGCAAATTACCGCCGGCAGTTTGAAGCAGCGGCCAAAGCAAACGGATGGAATGCAGGGGAAAGAGCTGTAGCACTGACACTTGCATTACGTGGAGAAGCGACAAATATTCTACAAACTCTCACCGCCCAAGAACAGGAGGACTATGATCAGCTGATTAAACATCTAGAATTACGATATGGCCACGCCCATTTGGAACACGTATACCACTCCCAGCTGAAAAATCGCTGCCAAAAATCGGGCGAATCCTTACAAGAATTCGAGACTGACATTGCACGCTTGGTTCGTCTCGCATATCCAGCCATACCGGAAAATGTAATGGAGCGATTAGCGGTTCAGGCATTCTTGGATGGACTCCGTGACCAAAGAAACCAGACAAGCGTTGATATTAGCTCGTCCAACTCATCTCGTAGACGCACTGGCACGAGCTTTGGAATTTGAGGCAGCAAAACAATGCTGCAAAAGCCAAAGTAAAGTTCAAACGATTGAGGAAGACTCACAGGAGCCTGCTAACTTGAAGCTGCCATAAGAAAAGTGATGAAGGAAGTGTTGCCTGAGAAAAGACATATAAGATGCCGGAATTGTCGCAAAATTGGACATGTGCGTAGCAAATGTCCAACATTCATCGACTCCGATGCAGGAAAACTAAGAAAGGTCGATGAGAAGGGGCAATCGTCGGCATGTGTCCGGCAAGCCCCGGTTAACAACGCATATGTCGCTATCCTTCAACGACAGAACAAGGGTGTCTTCGTAGACGGTCTCATCAATAACGAGCCTTGCACCATGCTGCTAGACACAGGTGCGACTAGGACAATTCTCGGGCCTTCCTTTGCCAGAACACCGGAACGGATTGAACCGACAACTTGGAAGCTACGCACAGCAACAGGGGAGCCAGCTACTGTATATGGCGAGCTACCGATTGAAATAATTTTGGGCAACACTAAAGTGAAACATCAGGCACTTGTAGCGGACATCGAAGACGATGCAATCATCGGAATGGACATCATGAATTCCAGAGGGTTTGAATTGGATTTCAAAGACGGCGTCCTACGTGTCAACGGAGAAGAGCTGGTACTTCATGGGAGAAGTGAAGAGTTGATCCGTGTGCTGTTGGCTGAAGATGTAAGCGTACCTGAGAGGGCTGAAACCATTCTGGAGGCTCGCCTGGACGGGAGTGCGAGCAGTGGAGACGTGGTGATGTTCGAGCCCAAACTTCATGATGAGAAAATTGGACGAGGGATTGCACTAGGAAAGACCTTGTTGCGTGCTGACAAATTTGTGCCGGTAAGGGTCATGAATGTCAATTATTTCCAGTGACCTTGAAGAAAGGAACAATTTTGGGGCACTGCTCGTCAGTTTCATCCGTGATCCGGGCGTACGAGGTACGATTAGCCAACCCAACAACTTGCCCACAGAACTAGAGAAATTAGTTGCCATCTCTTCCAAAGACATAAACCAGCTCAACAGCCCAAACTAAGAGATTTAGTCAAAAAGTACCAAGACATCTTCGATACCGGACAAGGAAAGGGTCGAACTAATGGTCCAGCACAAGATTGATACTGGGGTGCCCGACCGATCCGGCAATCAGCAAGAAGACTTCCTCTTGCCAAGAAGGAAGAGGCTGACAAAATAGTCAGCGATATGGGAAAAGAAGGAGTTATCGAACCATCTGACAGTCCCTGGTCCTCTCCAGTCGTACTGGTGAAGAAAAAGGATGGATCGACACGCTTTTGTGTAGACTATCGCCAACTTAATAATGTCACGAAGAAGGACAGTTACCCTCTCCCGAGAATAGATGACACCCTAGACACGTTGGCTGGTTCCACGATTTTCTCGACCCTTGATCTGAAGAGTGGATACTGGCAGTAGAACTGGCTCAGGAAGATCGAGAAAAGACTGCTTTACCATCGGCTCAGGATTGTGGCAGTTCACCGTTATGCCATTCGGGCTCTGTAATGCTCCCGCCACATTCGGAAGATTGATGGAAACAGTACTGAAGGGACTCTCATGGAACACGTGTCTAGTGTATCTCGACGACATAATTGTGGTCGGCAGATCGTTTGAGGACCACGTGAAAAACTTGGAGGAAGTATTCCTGCGACTGAGGAACTCCGGATTGAAGCTGAGCCCTAAGAAATGCCATCTGTTCCAAAAAGAAGTACGATACCTCGGCCACGTTGTCTCTGGGGAAGGAGTAGCAGTGGATGACCAGAAGATCAAAGCTGTTAAGGATTGGCCCATCCCAAAAGACATTCACCAACTTCGAAGTTTCCTTGGTTTATGCACATACTATCGCCGATATGTGCTGGGATTCGCCAACATCGCTAAACCACTGACCAGGCTCACGGAGGGGCAAACAAAGTTCCAGTGGTCCGAAGAATGTCAAGACTCATTCAGGAAGCTAAAGGGCTTTGATCCAACGCACCTGTACTGGCTATCCCTAAAAATTCATTTTGGATCGGCGAGCAACGGGGACGGAGCTTTATCTCAGATCCGGAGGGACAGGGAAGGTCATTGGTTATTTCAACAAGACGCTTGCAAACCAGAGCGCAATTACTGTGTCCCAGGCGAGCTGTTGCTTTGAAAAGTGGAACACTTCTACAAGTACGTTATGGAAAAAAGATTCCTGTTGAGGGCACCATCAGCTCTCAAATGGTCTTACAGTTAAAATCCTGAGGGTCAAGTAGCCGTTGGATCGAGAGACTCCAAAATTCGTTTCAGATCGAACATCGAGCCGGAACTACCATAAGAATGCAGATGCCTTGTCCGAAAAACCATGTCCAGATGATTGCTCACATTGCCGACGAGCAGAGAAAAAGCAACACTTTGAAACCGCGGCAATGGATGACAACTGGAATGACAGCAAGATCAGAAAGACCAAGGAGACCCCGACCTTGGCTTAGTCGTCCTGGAAGAAGGGCAATCGAAACCATCGGCAGGGTCCAGGTTACTCCCGGCTGTTAAGTCCTTTGGGCACAATGGAACTCTCTTATTCTGGACAATGGGATCCAAACGTGTTTTGGAGGCCGATATTGGTGGGAAGACAGACGCCAAATTTGTTCCCAGGAACAGAAGAGGAAGTGCTGCGGGAAATCCATGATGGGTCGCCGGAGGACATCTGGGGTGACGAGCCTGCAGAAAGGGGGCACACTGGGCCAATTGTCAAGCTGACGTCAGGACTGGGTGCAGGAAGTGCGCTGTATGCGCTGCTAAATGGACCCGAATACGCCCCAAAAGGCCCCGACGTCATACAACGTAGGCAGCCCGTTCGGAAAATCGCCATTGACTCCCGCGTTTCCCGTATCCGACCACGGGAAAAAACATCCTTGGGCTGGACTGCTTCGTAAGTGGGCGGAAGCCATGCCCTGCCCAACCGGGAAGCCATCACCGTCGCCGACGTCTTGGTGAAAAGAGTGGATATGCCGATTCGGTATTCCATGGGCTCACTCGGATCAAGGCAAAATTTCGAATCAACCTTTTCAAAATATGTCTCTGCTGAACATCCGCAAGACAAAAGGCCTACATCCCCGTCCGTGGAATGGTGGAACGGATGGGACGATCAACCGCCACTTGTCAAGGTTGTCTCTGACCATCAAAGGGCTGGGACCGTATCTTCATTTTGTTCCTGTGGCCTATCGTCCCATACACGAGTCAACCGGTCAAACTCCTGCTAGTATTATAATGGGCGAGCTGCGTGCCTTGTGACCTGAAGTTTGGGATACCGCCAGGACAAGACACTGCGGAGAGGACTGTGAAACTTCGGCGAGAATGGAGCATCCCGAACGAGTCGTTGAACATCAGGTCCAGCGATAAAAAGAAGACCTATGACATCAAGGCCGACGCTGGAGGATTTAAGGTTGTTTACCGGTTTGGCTGTACAACCCCAAACGTCGTCGTGGATATAAATTGGGAACTTTGGAAGGGTTTTGGAAAGGATAAACGACCTTTGTACCGAATCCATAGAAACCAAGGGTGTCCATTTCAACGGTTGGCCTTACCGGAAACCATGACCAAGTTCGCACCCTCAAGCCACCGGAGGATGATATGACTTCGGAAGTTTATGTCCTTGTATTCCGGGGAAAGTTTACTGGGGTTACTAGAAGGTCCGGGCCTTTTCGAGGTGCCTGCTGACTACGCACTAGCGCCTGTTGGCAGAAGATCTTCGATTCAGGGGCATCGCCGTATGTTCTCAAGAAATTTGGTCAACTCAAACACTGCGGGGGCAGAATCCAGGTTGGTGGGGTGCTCAGTTGAAGAAAGGCAGAAAACACTACCTAGTTGCAAAGGCTTCCCCCAAGATAAACCGTCCTTGAAGATGTCTGGAAGATCTCACCAAACTGGAGAACTTGGTGGGAAGAATCTGGTGGATCTAGCAATTCAAAATTGTCCTGTGGTATTGATGGGTTGGACTGGAGAGTCATAAAAGTATGCTGGGGCGATATTCAGATCCAGCGGCGTCAAGATTTTGGTTTGCTTAACCCTCTTCCCGACCGATCCGAACCTGGTGTTACTTCCATCGAACTTCACGGTGCAGATTGAAGTCATGCAGATATCGTCCCTCCAAGGTAAATTTCGGACGAAATAATTCTTTAAGGGGCAATATCGAACCTAGGCCGGACCGCCCTCACATTTTTGCCTCGCACGATGAGATCATCCCCCGAGATGTTAAACCATCCTGTCCTCTTCCGCGTTCGGTCAATATTGGGAAACAATTGGAAATCCGTCGCCAACTGGGAATTCGAAACATCGAGAATGTTATCGGAGATAAATGAAGCCCTCAAGAGGTGGACGTCTGAACAGGCCCATCCATCAAAGGGTATACGGTGGCGTAGAAAAATTAAGTTGGATTAAGTGTTAAATAAATTAGTTAAACCAAGTTGTTTATTTCTTTACAATATGATTGTTTTGACAATCAACTGACAAACAAACCCACCTCAAATTCTTCTCCACTTAGAGAAATTAAGGACGAAATAATTTTTTCGAAAAACTGAAGATAATACTCTTAATTTTTGAAATGTTTGTTGGGTATTTATCAAAAGCCATTTCGTTAAATTATCTATATTCATGAAAATGGGAAACTAGAATGGATCAGAAATCCATAATTACCATACCGGAATAACAATATGCTTACTATCCAAAAACACCATCTCAAAGTATGAAAAGTCTCCTATATTTGTTGGTATCCGTCTCTATAACATGTTGCCAACGATATGAAGACACTTCTTCAAGTTTAAAAATACAGTTGAAAGTTTCTAACGTAGATGAATTCACCTTTAGGTTGGTAATGCGGGATCCTTTCATTGTGACAATTTATTTCAATATATTTTTAATATTTTATTTATATTTGTCGTTAATTTTTATTATATCTTCTGAGGCGTTTGTTTCACAACATGAATCATTTCATGCGCTACTGATATTCATAGTGTAAGTTCAACGGCTACCTGACCATGTTAATGTGTTTTAATGTTTTCATGTCACTGAATATTATTTATTTTTT